>JNEY01000182.1:99398-149080 GCA_020875895.1 Aphelenchus avenae
CCTTTGCTGGAATACGAGTCTGGTCAGGCCATTTTCGGCACATATTTCGAGACTCCGTACGTCGAGGACCCCTTGAGGAAGAATGTCATGGCCTATGAGGCTCCAATAGCAAGCATTAACTACGCGACGGTACGCGTCATCATCCCGGTCTTCAGTCACGCCCAGCCGCTAGTCCTCACCGCAATCGCGGTGAACCGCTTAACGGCTCTATGTTTTCCGCAGAAACATGCAGTGATTTGGAGCGCTCGAAGGGTCGCTATCGTCGTAATCACGCTGACAATGACGGCCATATTGCTTGGTGCCCTGCTCGGAGTGGTAACGCCATCCGTCCGGCGACACGAAGTCGAAGGTTTCCCCGAACAGCAGGTTGAAGGGCTTCCGCTTTCTCATGGAGATGTCGGGAAACGCGCTGGTACATCAGTCTTTACCGTTATTCAACAACTAGTGGTCTGCTCGGCGGCTAGCGAGCAAGAAAGGAAAGATCTTAACTGCGGCATGCGTGGAATATTTTACCGGGTAGGCATCGGGTAGGCAATGCAAATGGCCGTTGATCTACTTCATGGCCAGCATATGGTCGCGGACAAGACGAGGGGACCAAAATGGACGCAATTAGGTCAAAATGGGCTCAAATCTGCTAGAATAAGGTCGAAAGGTGCATGTTTAGGCGTTATTAACATTTCAAGGCCTTTTTGGCAAAAGTTTCGACATAGTTGTCTTTGTCAGTTGGTCCCCCTCCACACCTCCACAAACGACCCTATGTCCACTTTCCGCATGGAGGACTTTTAGGAAACTATACCGAAGATGTTATTCATATTAATGCCCGCGATCTGCTGCGTCGTGTGCTTTGCTTTGAATATCGCGTCAATCACAGTGCTTACTGTCCTGAGATCGACCGGAAAGTTGCGACAAAAGACGCCCGAGCTTCGTCTCTTTGGTGAGTTAACACGATAGGCTACTAAACTAAAGGGCCGGTCATGCATTACTCCTTCCCAAAAAATTAAACTTGGCAAACTGTATCCTGTACCGAGGATCAAAACGGCGGCGCACTCTTTTCCGTAATGGTACTCGGAATGGAGTACGTCATTGCTCGAAAACGGACGCCGTTGTAGTGGAGAACGGCACGGAAAACCGCCGTTTTTTCACCGTCCCCTTTTTCGTGCCGTACTTGGCCGAACGAAACTCGGCTAACAATTTCATTTGGCGCTTAGCAGAGGGTCGTCTTGCAGGTCCAGCATTAAGCCGGGAGGTTAGCATGGAACAAAGTACGGTACAGGGTGATCCGCCAAGTCTATTATAAGGAGGATTATTATTCTCAGAAAGGGCCTAGACGCAGAGACATCCTAAGCTTAGGCAGTGCAGAAACGTTGCTTTTTAGTTCATTCGCTTTTCATGTTCCTGTTGCAAATGTTCGTGACCTTCCAAGACATCGTTCACTTCTTGGACAATATCCGACAGGCACTGGGCAACTTCGGGATAAACGGATTCGCGTCGGAACATCCGCACAGCACCGAGTGGCTGGCCGGAGTAAAAGCCACGAGAATACCGGTCCCGGAGGGCGTCGTGCTGATGCCGGGATGCACGGTGTTTGAAGATCCATACGTGGACCTACCGATGTGTAGTGCCTGGTATCGCATTCTCGTTGGCAAATTTCGGCTGAGAGAAGGTGAATATAACGACGAGTTCACCGTGCGGTCACTTTTACAAACGCTGCTCTGTTTAAGCGGCTCTGTTTTCCTCCTAATTGTCAGGTACATCCGCGGCTTTTTATGGGAATCCATAACCACGTTTTAGTGGGCACGTTCGCAAAGCCTACTTCAATTTTTACTTCGGATGTCTGCGGAGGAAACAGAAGCAAAACAGCAGTGTCACTATTGTTCAAGTAGCGCCGGCCAGACAACCAGAAGTCTCCGCTGGAAGAGCTACTCTATAAAATTTGTGACGTTTTACTCAAGCAGTGAACACAGTGAAGATGTCGAAGCTTTGATAGTATGCTCGGTTAACATCGCTTTCAAAAGGTCGGAAGCATCGAATTTTAGAGCTGCCTTTCAGCGCACAATGACATTCTCATCAATAATTCTTTGAACACATATTTTTATTGTAATTTTTCAAGTTAAGGACCTGTTTCCCATTTAGGCCTTTCGTTGCGCTAAGGTTATTGGGCGCTCAAAAGGGAGTAGAAGCTGCAATCCTTTCCTTTTATACACTAAAGCGCTGGTCTGGGTTAGTCCCCGCAAAAAGTTTTGCTATTGGTCCCAATTTGGTATCGTTCGATAGGGCTTCTAAAGTTATATGAAAGTGGAAAATAAAGGCCTCGTCGGTTGTCTAGAATAAAAGTTATGCCCGCTCAAAGTTCCAACATGCGCTGCCTGCTTCCATGCTATAGCGGGCCCGCTATCGCATGCTTCCCATAGCGGAAAAGAATGATAATTTCTATCTAGAAGGGCCTCAGGGGGTTTCCCTGCATGGAGAATTCGAAAATAAAGTCAGTTTTTGCATAACGGCACATTTAGGGGAAAGGGGTAAGAGGGGGGGGGGGCTTCCATGCTATAGCGAGCCCGCTATTGCATGCTTCCCATAGCGGGAATGCATGCTATACCAATACGGCACCTGTTTGGTGCCCTTGAACAGACTGTGAAAACATATGTAAATAGTTTAGCGGTGCACTTTAAAAATGCGATGCACAAAGGTTACAATGTCGGATGGATGCAGTAGCGCTATAACTGATAAGTTATCTTTTTGGTACAACTAATCCCCGGTTGCGAAGCGCAGCCCAGCCGCTAGTGTTCCGTATTGCAAGCATCCTGTGCTAAACGTCCAGGGGTTCAGTAAGAGAAAGACGGTAAAGTGTATCGGCGCATTCGTCGCTAAAGTATCCCAAGCTCTTCATTGACTTCATCCATATGAGCTATTTTCCTGGCACCAAACGAACCTTTGCTTCGGGCCGAGTACACCAGTTGGAAGCATCGTGACTGATACAGTTAGAAAGGCAGAGGGCCCCTTCAACGGCGACGAGATCCGCGACTCGACCAAGAATGTCCAACAGTTGCTGGCGTCCAAACTAAAACATGGTCACATCCATCAAGATGCTGTTAGGAAAGGCGGCCGTGATGATTCCGCCACAGCGTCCTCGTTTGGGAACATCCGATTGGTCACCGCGTTTGGGGCACAAGGAATGCGTGAAGTCGGAATCACCTGGTCCACAATGCGAAATCGAAAGCCGCGAAAATCCTCCCATCCTATTCTGGTCAAGGCTTTAACCGAGCGCGACAAACACAATGCGTTTCGAGAGCACAAGCGCGTCCAAATCGAAGAGTTGGAGGAATGCTATGACTTCCGCGAAGGATTCAGCCGGCAGCGTTCTTTCGGAAACTATGCCAAAGGTGACAACTCAGGACAACGAGTGAGGCACAAACGGGCTGAGTACTTTTCTTCACTTACAATGGTCTATCCCACAATATGTTTAACGAATAAGCTGACTTGGTTGGGTGCGTCTAAGTAAACGATTGCGTCCCGCCCTCTTGTTCTAGTCATCATTGTTAGATAGAGCAACTCATGAAGTACACGGAAGAGCTATTTTCCTGGTCGTAAAACGGCTGACTTAAGGAAACGGCCGTTTTACTGAATAATAAGGTCTCCCCTGAGAGCTGGCGCCTTGCGTTAGTTGGTCAGAGCGACCGGTCGCTCTGTGCCCATATTCTTCTTCCTTATTCTTTCCATTGACTAGGCTATCTTTTGCTGATATGCATGGTTAACACCCCCTTTTGAGGGGTCGGAAGTATCTGACGTGAGAGATGCGTTCCAACGCAGCAGAACATAATTTTTACTAAATTGATTTTTGAATATGTTCTTTTTATTGCAGATTTTTAACTTCAGGTCATGTTCCCATTTAGGCCTTTCGTTGCGTCATGCATGCGATTTTCGAAACATACGAAGGGTAAGGGGTTCCTGGTCGCTAATAAAAGAATAGAAGCGCTGCAATCTTTATGCAAGCACCCTGTGCGAAACGCCCGGGGATCCAATCAGAGAAACATGGTATAATGTATCGGCAGACTGTCCTGAGCAGTCTTATTTACGCAAGTCTTGGGCTGCATCCAGCAAGTACTGGTTGATTCACAAAGGTGCGGTTCGCATAAGAGCGGCGGGTGGGGCGAGGGGGGGGGGTCACGGCAATGATCACCATTCATCAAGGGGGTATCGCATGAACGTCGATCTCAGTTCTTCAAGTATTCTAGCACAAAGGCGTTGAGAACGACCAGGAACCTTTGGGACATTTAGCCCTTGATTCAATTATGTGCTAATGTCTTTTATTGGCCTCTAACAGAGCAAAATCGGTGGCGCACAAATTGCAGAGAGAGAAGGGCCTTGGGCACACAAAGAACCCTCAAAAGAGTGCTAATTTCTGAAGATCAAAGACGGAGCGGTAGTATCGAAGCTCTCGAATGCCACTTCCACGAATAAAATTCGCGATGTGATCGACTTCGCCGTCGCTTACTACTGCCATGAGTTGCAATGCCTAAACGAGAATCCGGAACGAGCGCGTCCTCCGTACGTCGACGCTATGCGGCAAATAAGAATAACAAACTTGCCTTCACTTTGTGAAACTTTCGGGCAAGCTTGAGAAAGACGTCTGGCACCGGGCTGTTGTATTGACGAAGGACCCCCGTAACGGTAACGAAACCCGCGGCTCGTCCAATTGCGTCCAAGACGTGCTTGCTAGGAGCAGCGGGAATGTCCAAGTCCTCGAAAACGCAGTTACGGAGGGCGGTGGCGAGAAACTCGATCATCTCGCCCTCGCTCGGGAACGTCAGCGCCGCAACGAACCGCGTTCCATCTCGGAAAACTCCGATACCCCAGTTCCAAATGCGAAAACGAAGGCCCCCGAATTCCTCCCATCGAATGTTAGTGGAGGCGTTCGCTGCAAGCGAAGAACACATCGCATTCGTGACCACGAGCGCATTGAGGTCGAAGAGACGAAGAAATGCGACGGCTTCCGCAAAAGCTTCGGTCGGTAGCATTCTGATGAAACAAAACCTGACAGTTATGAAACCAATAATAACGAGTGATGACTTGAATTTTGTGGCTAAAATGGGTCCATGCAGCGCCACGTGCAAGTACAAATGAATTCGAAACGTACGCTGGCCGTCGTTAAAAGAGCTGAAGTATCCCACGCTCTTCATTGAGTTTATCGATGTCAAGTAGATCACGGGAACTAAGCACTTGAACGAGCCATTGTAATGTCTGGAAAACTACTGTTCTTTTAAAAGGCTTATTAAGGCGAAGCGGTTTTCTCAGGACACTGGCCGATCATGTCCTCCATTTAATTTAACAGTTCAGTCAAAGTTTGGCAATGCCGGGCGATTTAGCGACTTGGTCCTACGATTAGACGATTCCCGTACTACGGTCTTGGTAGTATGTGTCGCTGCATTTTCCGTCCGGTTCGAACCGTGACTTACGGCATAAGTACCATGCTTTGATAGAGAGTGACGAAAAAAAACGCATGTTGTGACTTTCGACAGGCCCTTAGAAACCTTAGAAACAAGGTGGCGGCGTCGAACACTTACAGGAACTGGTCGTCAAAAGTACAATGCCAGAAGGTCAGCGATAAACGGCGTTTACCGTTCGCATCCCGGCCATTCGTATGACCACCATATAATATCTGCACTAGAAGAGGGACCGCCTACGGCGGCCTGTTTATGCATATGCTGCGTGATTATGCATTTACTTTTGACAGTGATGTTAAAGTCTCTTCTTGCTTCAATCTGTTGCTTCAAGCTCTGATTTCATGAATGAGCCGTCTTGCTTTAAGCTCTTGTTTGTCTGAGACGTCGTGCTTAAAGCCCTGAGTGGACTTCTGCGTTGTCTTGCTTTAAGCTTTGAGTTGACGTTCGAGTCGTCTTGCTTAGAGCTCTGAGCTGAGGCCTGAGGCGTCTTCCTTAAAGCTCTGAGCAGAGTTCTAGGTTGCCTTGCTCATGCATTTAAGTTTAGGTCTGAGTCGTCTTGCTTAAAGCTTTGAATTGAGACCTAAGGCATCTTGATAAAGCTTTGTGGGTTGTCTTGCTTCAAGCATTAAGTTGATGATCTTGCTTAAAGCTCTGAGTTGGGTTCTGGATCGTCTTGCTTAAAGCTCTGGCGAGGACTGAGTGTTCGTGCTTCAAGATTCGTGCTGAGAACTGAGTCGTCTTGCTTCAAACGTTGAGGTGAGATCTGAAACTTCGTGCTTCAAGAAACGAGCTGAGAACTGAGTCGTCTTGCTTCAAGCGTTGAGTTGAGGTCTGAGACGCCGTGATTCACGATCCGAGCGTAGTATTGCTGGAAGCTCTCAGATGGTCCTGCTGAAGCTCTAAACAGAACTGCTGAAAGCTCTAAACAGAAGTGCTGGACGTTATGAACAGACCTGCTGGAAGCTCTAGGTTGATGAACACGGGTGACGGTGTCGAGCTGAAGGCGATGCCGCGAAGCATTAAAGAGCAGCGAAGAGCGTCGAGAGTGATTAGCATAGAAGACAGAATAATGCGTCTCACTGATTTCAGTCCCATTTCCGTTCCATACCAGTATGGTACGGCCCGTTTTGCCCCACGGCCGTCCCGTATCCCTTTCCCGTAAACGGAAAATTGTGCGGAACGGCAAACGGTACGGTGCGGCCCGCCAAGTCTGAATTGATCCACTTTCTTTTATTAAGGAAACAATACCGAAGATGCTATTCATCTTAATTCCCGCAATCTGCAGCGTTGTGTGCTTTGTTTTGAATGTTTCATCAGTCACAGCGATTGCTGTCCCCATTCGTCTCTTCGGTGAGTCAGTATCGTGTCCTACTTGACAAAACCCTGCTCACAGTCCGTTCCAAAATTAGGACTACGCCATGCTTTTTATGCCATTCGGTAGTCCTTCAAACGTTATGTAAAAATACGGGGTTCAGAACAAACTTTAAACAAGAAAAATAACCCAAAACCACCTTAAAAGCGCGTTACAGACTCCTTTGATTTTTGGGCCAATAAATTCTCGGACCCAAATGTATGAACATGACGATACTGCGAAAACGACCTGCAAAAGGCGCTTGTGATGACTGGCTGTTTCCTAGTTTCGGCTGGTGTTTGTGCTATGAGTCCATTCCAAAGTAAAGGATAAATGGAAAGAAAAAATTGCCCTTGGTGAGCTGAATACGAATCATTCTTCATTTTGGTTCAATCCCCCCCCCCCCTTCAGCCGCTAGTTGCCTTGGAAAGCGGGGCGGCGGAGGGGGGCTTTCATTTTGCAAGCAATACACAACCTTAACGCACAATGGACTCCCTGGTTCATTCACTGACGCATTTTATTGGCTGAACGACGACCTTTAGCAGATGGAAATCGGTGGCCCATAAAACGCACGAATCGTTTGACTGTAAAAGATTGTTAGGTAGCAAGAATTCCTCAATAGAGTGCTAGTTTCTGTGGTGTCGCCTCTACGTAGGAACGGTAGTAGTGGAGTTCCTGAATGCCACTTCCCCGGTACACGTTCGCGATGTGTTCGACTTCGCCGTCGCTGACTGCTTCCATGAGTGGCAATGGCTAAACGAGAGTATGTAGCGTGGGCATCCTCCAAACGCAAGCGAGAACAAGAAACCGACCGTATGATACCGGCTGCCGTGCCTGCTGACCTCCTGCAGTGCCATATTCCGTGCCGTTGAAAATAGCACGGAGACAGGAAAATAACACGGCGCACGGAACACGTATAGTACGCATGAATGCACGCATGCAAACGCATAGCATGACATGTCGCATGTATGTTTCCTAAATTTGCTGGCCGCTGGGCCATCATGTTTGAGGTGGTGAACCGGACCCGGGACCGTCAAGCTAAGACTGAACGCTGGACTATGTCCGAACGGGTGCTCTAAGCATCTGGCTAACCGTGTTTGTTGTAGGTCATACATTCGCGGCTTCGAGGGCAGCTTACAATTCACTAGCGGCTCGGAGCGCTCCGCGTCGCCGCTAGAACTTGTGACATGTCTGCTGCATTCCTCCTAACGTTAAAAGCATTGTCGCTGGCTAAGTAAGGCAGTGTACGGAATTGGGAGGTCAATAAGGGCTACTTTTGGAACCTTTCGTATCGTATGATACGGGGCGAAGTACCCCTTCGACGCGTGTCATTTTTACGGAGCTTCATGCAGGCGTGATCACTAAGACTCCCCTCTTCTTCTTCTCTTGATATCACGCTATCTGTGCATGCTGAGCAGTCGGTTGCAAAATACGAGAACGCAAACACAAAGCCAACATCACAAAAATGGAGTACCCCGTTCTTCCGAAATATGCCGCTAAGGTGCTTCCTCTACCCAAACCGAGGAACCGCCTAAAGATTAGACTAAGCGTACGCGTAGGTTTAGTAACGTTCTCAAGCACACCAAAACTAACAAAAAGGCTCCGAAAAAGGCAGAAATCGATCCACTACCTCGTAATTCGGAGCTTCGGCACGGTAGTATCAAATTCACGTGAAATCTGAGTACGTTCAAGCGAATCTTTTGCACTTTATTGAACGATTCCAGAACCGACGTGTTAAACTCAAACTTCTTCTTTGGGCATGCGAGCATGGAAGCAGCGAAACGGCAACCTCCATATTATTCGGCCTTAAGAATAGTGACCCGCGAGTTAAATTAGCAATAGCGGGTCACGCTGGCTAACTGTGACTCATCGAGAGCAGTCCGCGAGAGGGTCGCGCCGACTGAGTAACAATGACTCAGTACGGGTTTCTTGTGTGTAATAATAGCTCCGCAGGATCGTGGACAAAATGCGAACATAGCGAAAATCGCAAATTTCAAAAAAATCATAAAAATTGTAAACAATGGAGAATTCACGTGAAACGTGAACCTGTTCAGTCGTGTTTCAAGGGTTATCGAACGTCACCAAATTCAAGTTTGTGGCTTACATTTTTTCTATGGGAAGTACCTTCTCGATGAGTGTTGATGTTTCCTGTCACAACTGTACCTAGTAACTCCCCTCCCTCCCTCAACTAACGAAGTTTTCTGGTAAACACACGACATAACATTGAGTTAGTGTGATCTGAATTGAATACGAGTTCATTTGGGGAAACATAAAATGATTTAAGCAGCAGAAAGCAGGCACGGAGAATTTCGACAGAACCTGTCAAAGCTAGTGCACGTCTTTGCACGCCTAGATCCGTTTTTGCTAGGAATCCTCCGTAGTGCTTAGCACATGCATCCGCGTCGCGTTCTTCTAATGCTCTCTAGCTGCTGCTTCTCGTTTCCTGTGGATAGCCTCCTCTTTGGGTGATTTCCAGCACTGGAAAACAGTTGCTTTTCAAGCTTTGAATGACAAACAGCGTCACAAGATTTCCACATGCGCTCCGTTCGAGGCATAGCGTTCACGAAAGAGACCGCTGTCTGTTCCCGACCTTCGCGAAACGGACGCTTGACGTGTCCACGGGAGGCCAAAGGCTGACGCGAAGTGAATTCAGCGACCCGCCGCCTAACCTCTTGTCGTCGTGGCGCGCGCATTCGCCGCGAAAACAGATCGATTCTTTGGCGGAGTACACGGCGTCGGTTTTCTAGGCGGACCCGGACGTTTATCTATTGCGAAAATAATCCCGTTAGGTCACCAATATATTACGGTTGTTAGCAGAACATCCTGTAGAAAGTATATATGCTGAACAATTGTTGGTCGGCTTTCGACAATACGAATCCACCATTCGGAAGCCGTTATCGTCGAAACACATGACTTATTCTAGCTTTGTCCAACGCACTTGCGCTAATTGCTTCCTTTAATTGTGTTCTGACTAGTCCGAGTTCCGATGCATAGTGCAGGATGCATAGTGGGCACAATTCCGTCAAAATATGGTCCTAACGGCCCCCGTAGTTTTGTGTCCATGTTTGTACTTGCTACCGAACTTCCCTTGGTACATACAACGTTTTTTTGCAAACTATTTGACGAACTGTAGTGCTTTCTGAAATTCGTGTTCCAAAAGACTTTTTGGCTTAGACTTTCGCTCGATTATGCAGGGGACTGTTGCAAGGACGGTCAAGAATACATACAGGAACCAGTCTTTGGTGTCCGCGATATCTTGTCTGCTTCTGTTTCCAATGCGCCTTGCTATTCTTGTTGCACGCCGACCTTCAGCGCTTTCGTACTTTCGAATATAATTTTTAGTCGATGGTTTAGAGTTACACGGCTTACAACGATGGACATCGTCGACGATTTCGACAGCGCTCCTGCGGCGTCCGCCGGTCCAAGACAGGCCCTACCTTCGGTTCAACACCGAAGACCGGCGATTCTCGGCAGGTCCACGCCGCAGACCAACAGAGGTAAGCCGTCGTCGTAGTGCGCCACGGATGGATTCTTTGTCGAACACGGCTACGGCTCGAATGCGGCCTTGCAATCCTTAGTGTGGTATTGCAAAGCCGTACGGCCGCCGCATGAATTCAGCGCAGATGGTGGAAAGAGTACTTAGTTCGGGCAGAGACGTCCTCAAGGACGTGAGATGACCATAATTCTCTCCGAAACGACGCGTAATCTTAGTGTTCCTTTGCTTAATCCCAAACTTCTGTTTCTGTTTTTTTTCTTGTCAGCAATTGTTAAGGTCAATTATTCTCAAAAATTTTCAATACTGTTCGACCAAAGGACCGCTCGATAAACATGTTCTAGATCAGTTCACGCTTGCGTTTTTCAGGATCCTACACGGACATGCAGCAGTTTCTCATGTCCGACGGCGGGATCTACCCGAACAAGCAGCCCAGCCAGCAGCAGTCGCATTCATTGAAGGTGGAGCCCGTCGAAGAAGGCGTCCCGTCATCGACGTCGTCCTCCTCTTCGCATTCCGCTCGACCGCCCGTGCGTACGATGCCGCCGAATGTCCGCGTCAGCGTGCGTCCACCAGGGCCGCAGCCGACGGTTCGTCAGGTGCTGCAGGCGCGTCACTCGACGTCGAGCTTTGGCATACCACCGGGCACGGCTCCGAAGGCCGCCCGGCTACCTCAAGTCGCCCTTGCTTCTAATTCAGCAACTAAGGTACGCTCTTCCGGATAGACCCTCAAGGGACGCCGTGCTTGTAGGAGGGGTCAAAATTGTGTAAATTGCGACAATCCCCTCGTAAGTAACGCGTGTGTTGAAGTAATTCCTTGCTGCATGCTATGCTTCGGGCATGCATGTCTATGCAATCATGCGTACCAAGCGGTACCGCATGCTACTGGACGCAAGATGATTTCGTGCAGTGTGCAGTCACTAAGCGCTTCCGCATACTGAGGCAAGCAATTTGCCCGTGCAAGGCTGAATCCGACGAACTGCGTGCTCACAACTTCGGGAACATGCATGTGCTGCGTGTCGGAATGATGGCATACATACGTATCCTGACTGGCCGTGCCGAGCCGTTCTCGGTTTCGTGCTGTTTTCCACAGCACGGAAGTAGGCACAACAGAGTTTTGGGAACGAAGCGCCCTTTTCGTGCTAACACGGAACGGAGAACGGCACGGTTTGAAAACCGACGGCATTCCGCACTGGTCGTGTTAGTGATCTGCAGATTGGGGCACCGATGGGGGCATCCCCATTAGCTGAACCGGTGCTTCCAAGTTATACCTTGCTTTAGAAGCCGTCTTCCTCCTCCGGCGGCGCCATGTGTGGACTCAAAGCGGTCCTGTGCAGCGGAGCAGATCTCACGGAAGTTGTCAAGCAGCTCGGCGTACTCAACCGCGCAGTGGACGACATTATCCGAGAGCAGGAGGAGGTTGCGAAGAAGAAACAGGAAGCCAAGGTTCGTTCTCTCGAAGCAGTCCCTGAACATCGTGCCTGGAACCATACGTACCGCTCGTACTGCTGGGATCTGCCATGAAGTCCCTGGGCGTTTCCTGGGCAGTCTAGACGGAAACTCTTCCCTACCTTCCAGAAGTCCCCCTTAAAGCACACTGGAGGTTCCTTCGAACTGAACAGTACTAGCAGTGCTTTGAAGTTATGATATGGCACACCCACTTGGAATCTCCCGAGAAAGTCATACGGGCACAGTTCACTCGCTTTAAAGCCATAATTTGACCATCAGCATTGAATAGAGGCCTAAAGAGTGCAGGCAACCATCCTTTGGACCCCTAAAGTACGCAGTCAGGGCTGGGCGCCATTAGGTCTGGAGCCCGATTCAGATCCAATTCCAATCAAAAATGTTTTCGATCCAAGAAATGACCGATATTCGAATCCGGTTTCGAGACTATGCCCACAAACATGCAAAAATAACTGAAATACATGGCGGAACCGTAGTTTTTGAGGGATTCCGATTTCAAAAACATGGGCATGCGATGCTGATTCCGATTCCTATTTCCAATATGCTTGGATGTGTCCCTGGGTTTTCCTCAGTGAGGCACATCTGGCGACCAAGCCCTAAGCGACGCAGTTTCAGAAGAGACGCGAAGCGGAAGAGCAGAAGCAGCGGCTGGTGTCGAACTTCAACTTCTCCAAGACGCAGAATGAGATCGAGATCACACTCACGAACGAGGAGATCTGGCGCGAGTTCAACGCCATCGGAACGGAAATGTTCGCTCGCGAATGCGCAAGGTATTGCAGGCGTTGTTTAGGTTACTGAAGCAGCTGCTTAGGCGAATGTTCCCGCGCTTCGAGCTGAACATCAAGGGCCTGGATCCGGAGGGCATGTACTCCATCGTGCTCTGCATGAAGCTCGTCGAGCCTGTCAGGTAAGATCGCATTCGGAGGCGAACTTGTCGACTCTGTTCCTCTCTACGTGCTACAGACCGGCAAGCGTAAAGGTGGTACGGCCGTGCCGTACCGTACTGGCCGTGCCGTGCCGTACCGTACTGGCGTACTTTGGGTAGGCAGTACGGTACGGGTGGGCCGGGCCAGTACGGCTTACGGCAGTGGCGTAGCTAGGATCCGGTCAGGGGAGGGGCGCACCGCCAACGAGATTTTTAGACTTTCTTGGTAAAGTTGCGTTGAAAATTTATTTTGCCTTGGTCCCCCTTACCTCGCCGGGCCGAAGGCCCGGCGAGGGGGGGGGGGCTTCCCCTCTAAATACGCCACTAGCTTACGGTACGGTTAAGGTCGCTCGGTACTGGACGGTACGGCTACAGTTTTCCGGTACTTAACACCAGTACGGTCCGTACTAGCAACGTACCGTATTACGGTTCGTACTGTTACGACGGTAGGGGGGGGGTACAACATGGTACGGAGTGCGGTACGGGTGCCGAGTGCCGATCCTCACTCACTGCCTGCAAATCCTGAAGCGATGAGACAGAAAAACCATCAGGGTTACTGGCGGTACGCGGATGTAGGCATAAGCCTTAACCTCAAATGTCCGGGTGTAAACGGTTCCTTTTTGAGACGACTTTTACGGTACGGTTTGACTTCCTACTTTGTCGCTCGTCTTTACCCACGTCTGCCCCCCCCCCCGTCCTTGACCTTCCACTCTTGTAGGCATAATAACTCCAATTCAGATACATCTACTCGGAGAACCGCTGGGTGCCGCTCGAACAGGCTACAGCCGCGTCCACCTGGACCAACGCCGTCCTCCACCCGGACAACAGCGCCACCGGGGAGCAGTGGATGCGCGCGCCGGTGAACTTCGACGCCATAAAGCTGACCAAGAAGTCGCCGCCGGAGAACCTCGAGCGAGAGGTATGGACCTTAAGATCAAAGCAATCGTGGCCTTAAGATTCCATAGGGAGGTTTGATCAGGTCCTTATTTTCGACCTAGGCTTGGTCCTGCCTGCGGGGTTTCAAATCGAGGCTGGACGCCCGGTCCGGGCCTTTTTCTCGAGGCCGCCGAGCTTGAACCGAACGAAATGCCGTTGGTCCCCTATATCAAGCGCCGCCAGAGCGACCTTCTATTTTTATTTGGCAAAACAAGTTGAAAATTTTACCAAATTTTTCTGTTTTCAGCCCCTGGCCTGGCCCTGGGTCCGGCCATGTTTGAATATTGAGGCCCATCCGTACCTGGTGGGACCACAGGGCTCCCCGGACCGAAGGTAGTCGTAGAAACCGCCCTAGAAGGCCTACTCGAAAGACACCCCACGAATCCGTCCCTTGTAATCAGTCCGGAAAAGGGAGCCATTCCGGAAGAAGAAGAATACCCGTTATGTAGCTGGAAGGCCACCAGCTCACGTCTTTCCGAGTTTCCTACGATATGCCTACTCGCTCGCTTCAGATCTCGGTGATGTCCCTGCACAAGTACCTGCCGGTGTTCCAAGTTGTCCGCCTGGATCTCGACCAACCGACTATTGTGTTCAACTGGGAGCCGAAGCTGTGCGAGTTTGTCGCCGTCAGCGACTACCACAACCGTGAGGTCGCAGCGCTGAAGGTGAAGCACAATCCGATTGCGAGGAAGCTCCGCGACGGCGCCGCCAGGAAGCGTCTTGCGGAGGCGGAAGGAGGTAAGTAGCGAGTAAGCGCAAATAATATTTTTAAATTTAGCAGAGGCTGTTAAACATAAATAAGCTTGCATAAATTAATAAAAGAAGAATATTAATAAAAAATAAATTTTGAACCTTACTTAGTATAAAAGACTAGGAATATTTTTAAATTAAGCACCAATAAAAATACACCAATAATTTTCTGCACATGGTTAAGTGCTAAGAGCGAAATAGTTATGAAAAAATTTTTCAGATCTAACGGAGTCCATGATAGACGAGCTCTCGCAGAGCCCTCTGCTGTACGACGACGACCATCACTCTACTGCCGACGAAGGCAGCAGTGCGAAGCGACCTCGCATGGACGTCGAGGATGCTGAAGGTAGGTAATTCGAAGCTGTGCTTAGTTCCCGGTGCCATTTTCAGAGCCCCTTGGCGTGGAGGACGAGGCCGCCACGGAGTCGATATTCATCGTCGATGAGAACGCTGGTGAAGAGAAAGAAGCTCCGAAGCCGGATGAGAACGAAGAAGGTAAGCTGGGCTTGGTGGCTACAGCGTGCTACCGGCAAAAAGCAGCGTGAACCGAAAAATATCTCCTCCCCCTGCTTCGGCTCGATACAGGTCGAATTTTGTAATTTAAGCTGAGTTTACGAAACCGTTCACCTAATAACCAGTCGCAAGCGCAGCCAGAGCGGCTTTTCGGCTATTTGGCAAAATTTAGTTCGAAATTTGACTAGTTTCTTCCAGTACCTAGACCTTCTCAAGCAAGCGAGTCGGTTTAGAACCGTCGGACCCGGTGCCAAACGAACAAGTCGACGAGGATCACCAGACGAACGAGCAGACCACTCAGAAAGGCGACGCTGAAGAGCTCAACGAGGAAGAAGTCGCACCTGCGACGGAATCCCCCGTCGAGAGCGAACCGCCTCAGAGGATGGAAGGCCTCGACGACGGCGACCTTGACGACCAGGACACTAACAAGGAGGCGCTCGAGAGCGGTGAGCCCGAAGGAGAGCTCGCGGAAGATCCACACGAAGAGGAAATCGCAACTTCGACGGAAGTTCCCGCCGAAAGCGAAGCGCCATCGCAGACCGCATCCGAGGAAACGGAAGAGGGCCCGGGATTAAGCATCCTCGAATCGGAACCGGTCGACGAGGACCATAACGACGAGACACTCGAGGGCGGTGAGGTCGCGGAAGAGTTCCACGAGGAGGAAAATGCGTCCGCGACGGAAGTTCCCGCCGAAACCGAACCGTCATCGGAGAACGCAGTCGAGGAGGCGGATGAGATCCCGGAATTAAGCCTCCTCGAATCAGAACCGGTTGACCAGGGTACCAACGAGGAGGCGCCCCACGATGACTCTGACGAGGAGGCGCTCGAAAGTGGACAGCTCGATCCAGAACCGGAAGAAGAGGACGGCCGAAGTGGTTCGCCGTCGGATGCGGCGCTCGCAGAGGAAGTGTCGCACGAAGGCGACGAAGCTGAAGAGGAACGTCACGAGAACGTTCAAGGTAAATTCACTATATTCTGCCTGAATTTCTTTGTTCCGGTCTGCCCTCAAAGATCCATTCTTCCCGTCCCATTCCCGTTCTCGCCCGGCCAAATAGGTTCTTAACCTATCCCAGATTTTTTCCTCATAGTTTTGAGTACTGTTCCGGTCGCATAGGGTGCGCACCCTGTCCGCTAGTCAGTGCTAAATCCACGTAGTATGTTCTCAGCCTTGTCGTACTTAGTCTTCGTTCCCGCTTCGTAGGTTATCGGCACATTAAGGAGTAAAGTTGTACACTCGTGACGTACTGGCCGTTCGACGGCAGTAGGTACGAGACCGACTTAGTATGGTAAGGCATTATGGAACGGGGCGGGGGGGGAGGGAGGTCCAGAACGGCAGTACGGTATGGCCTCGGCTTTCAGGTATTTTGTAACAAGTACGGGTTACTGGGGGCGTACTATGTTACGGCCCGTACCGTACTGAGTATGGTACGGAGTACGGCACAGGAGGTGGTTAGTACAGAAGAGTAGGCCATAGGAAATCGTTCGATTCAGACCCGTCGGAGCCGGTGTTAAGCGAACCAGTCTTCGAGGACCACCAGACGAACGAACGGACCACTCAAGAAAACCTCGCTGAAGAGCTCCACGAGGAGGAAGCCGCAGCCGCGACGGAAGCAACCACCGAAATCGAACCGCCATTGGAGACCGCACCTCAGGACGAGGAAGCCCCCCTGAAAGAAGACGGCCACGGCTTGGACATTGACGACCAGGACCCCAACGAGGAGGCGCTCGAAGGTGGAGAGCCGGACGGAGAGGACGCCCGAAGCGGTTCTCCGTCGGTTTCGGAAAACGAAGCTGGCGTAGAAGTGCCGCAGGAAGGCGAAGATGGAGAGGAGGAGCGTCACGAGAACGCTCAAGGTAAACATTTAACTGTCTGTGGTACATGACAAACTATAAGTTGTGAAAAACTTCGTTTAGAGTTACTTGGGTCATTTCCTAGCTAATTTTTTTCAAAACCTTGATAAGTTTCGAAAACGTGATTTTCCGATTTCCGATTTGTTTTACAGAAAATCGTCATAATCGTAACCATACGTGGACAATACTTCCGATCTTTAACTCGAGCGATCCGTCTATTGCCCTCCACTTAGACCTCGACGGCTTAATCCCTACGTTGCCCCCGTTTCAGACCCACCGGGACTGTCCACGAGTGACGCAACTTCCTTGGACCACGACTACGGCTGTCAGATAGGACCGACGGACGTGCAGTTCCCGCAAGAAGAACGACCATAAAGCTTCAGCACATTTTTTACCTGTTCCTTACATGCCTTATTCCGATCTTCATGAGTCTTTTAACGGTTGAATAAATGTTTTCATTGAACACACAATACATTGCGAGTAAGAGTAGCGGGGTCGATGCTGAAAAACTTTAGCCTTGAGAGAGCACGGGTTTAGAAAAACATACTTGCCAGCCTAATGGTATAGATACGCGGACGCCCTCGTGCCGAATACCGTTCCGTGCCGACGTCCTCCATGCCGTATTGTCGTTCCGGTTTAACGGCACGGATGGAAAGACGACCGTTTTTCCGTGCCGTTTTTATTACCTAAAACGGCAGGAACAGCGTCTCGTTGGAGCCGTTGGCTTTCCGTTCCGTGCCGTTTTCCAACAGAACGTCACGGAGAACGGCATGGCGCGGAAGCTCTACCTAACACCTATGTTTCCGTTTGTTCCGCTCATTTTTTGTTCTTGTTGCGTTGATTAGCATAAAGCTAACTAACTACTGTATAGTGCTTGTTCTGTGCCGTTCGTGGAACGTTTCTGGGGTCCAAGTTGTTTTACACATTGCTCATAAGTGAACATAAACAAACCACTCCAAAAAAGTGAACAGAGAGAAACACGGCACAGTCTCCGAGCGCTATGCGGCAATTCACAGAAGAAGATATCTTTGCCAAACGGCCCCTGCAGGGAGTTTTCCAGGATGCAGATTCTGAAATAACGATTATTTTAAGGCGGGGCCTCTGGGATGGGGAGGGGGGGGGGTTGCCTACATGCTATAGCAAGCCGCTATGGCATGCACCCCCGTAGCGGAGAAGAAGAAGGGATTTGTGAACTTGTCCCGAATGAGATACTCAAGCAAGGATAAACCCCCCCCATAGCGGCGCTGGCTGCGCGAAGCGCAGCCCGACTGTACAAGCTGTTGTAATGTTATGGCCTTGGCCTTATGGCCCTAATGGCCTTGGAAAGAAAGCACAATGCACCTACTTCCAAGTATTTTTTCTTCACTAAAGGTGTCTCCCTTGACCTGTCGGCGCTTTATAACTTCTGCGACAAACTCCCAAGTTCACTAAACTTTAGTGAACTTAACTAAGCTGAACCAAGCTCCAGTTAAATTCAGTTCATCGCGAAAAACCCCGGTCCGTGGGGAACAAGTAGAAGCTGAGAACGCTTTCTTTCCGCATTCCAATTGTTTAGCACCAAGGACCACCATTCAGTTGTTTACACACGTCGGCACCCAATGTTTATTTACGCCTTGCCCATTCAGCCGCTAAATGAGGGTCGCCGCGACGCACTCTTGCACGCAATCCGTCTTGTTTTCGTCGTTCATCCGTCCCGTGCACTCACAACTACGCCCAAAATTAGCCGTTTGAGCAAGGATTTCGAAGATTTGATTCCTGTGTTTGCTAGCTTCATCTGGCTAGCTTCACTTGTGTTTGTTCCTCGGTATTGTTCACGTTAAGGCCTTCCAGCAATGTCCTATCCGCCGTCCTTCGAAGACGCGAAGAAGAAGGTAGCATTCGCGTGGAACTCCGCAAAGGACACTCTCGAAAATGCCGGCTTAGTGGCGCAGAAAGCTCGCCAGGCAAAGCAGAAGAGCGGTGACGAAACGATGAATTCTGGCGACTACAACAAAGAGTACCGTCTCTTTCCGGGTAAGCATCATCCCGTTAGTTCCGTTACACAAAAGATTCACAGTGGTTTGATATTCTACTATTTCACAAAAGTCCGAAAGGCAGAAAGTTACCTTCGCGGTCTAGCGATAAAATTCATTAAAAATTTACCAGTTCATGGCTTGACGATTTTCATGAGCGATAGGAAAACCTCCGCAAGTTCATATTACGTCGTTAGGTATCAAATAAACATCTGGCGGTCTCGGATAGTTTTCGCTGCGGGAAGTTTATTGTTGCCTAGAAGAGGAAAACCAAAGCGTGAGCTAGGAAGTTTAACTCATCGCCACGACGCCCTAGGGGTGCTTTGTGGGGAAGGAAATGTTGGGGGAAGCAAAAGCCTCTCTTAGGCTTAAGGGCTTCACAATGGAAAGACCATGAACGACGAAATGACGCCGCGTATGGTTCGACATCGAAGCGTTGTTTAGGCCACGGCTTTGCGTTCGCTGAACCCGACCGTCCGGACAACAGTGACTTCCACGCGGGCTACGAAGACTGGAAGCAGTTGTCGTTAACTGGGCAGACGCTTGAGAACGGAAATGAATCTCACGAAGCACGAAGGACTCAGTCACATTTTGCATGCTCATCCTGGTGCTAACATAAGTAAAGTAGACCAATCCAAATGCGTTTAAGAACCACGCCCACAGGGACGCTTCTAAACTAGCCTATATTCGCCGCACAATTGTTCGTGAGCCATACGACACATCGGGCGAATGGAACCTTGTATGGGCCCGGCTACGTGACGGGAGGTTCGAAATGTTCCCACCCCGGTTATGGGTGCATAGCCCCCGCCAAAGTATCTGTTTTGTCCGGTAAACAGGTAAACACTTATTAAGCAATGGCGAAAACAAGTGACGTCGTCTACTAGCGCATGCTCGACGCTTGGTTTGGTTGTGTCCTTTCCTCACAATGGGCATCGGTCCTGCCGTTGCTTAGCTGCCAATCCCTCGACTTCGTATAGTCTAGGTGCTAAGGGTTCTAAGCGCTTGTTGTCCACGCCGGTGCATGCTGCTACCTATTGCGCGTGCAGGCGACATGCATTGACACGGCAGCATCGCACGTTTTATACTCACTGACACGCAAGAATGCGTGCTGCTCTGCGTCGATATTACTCGAGAAGGTCCATGCTTGACACTGTGCGTGCCGACCAGTAGTTTACCCTCGAATTTTATGCGGCCTGATCCCGTCTTGTGCTCCAGTTTGCCCCATAAACGGTACTTCTTGAATTTGCAGGCTTACCTGGACTGGTTTGTACCACGCTGCACGGAACTGAAATTAACTGAACTTAGTTCAGCTCTGATTCAGTTCTTCGTCCCCTTTCTGCGGACTGCTTAAGTGCTAAGAGAGCTGCGCAGTTTATGTATGCGCCGGTACTTGCCGCTATTTTGCACTACAAGGACATGCACGAGTACTTCAGCATCGCACGATCGAGTTGCTCTGCCTTTTTGGTGGCATGTTGTGCGCGAGAGCTTCAGCAATTTCGGAACCTTGCCGTGATTCGCTAGGCACCATTCAGTTTGTCTCGCAAGGCGTCTGTGCTCGACGATGAATGTCTGGTCCTTGAGTAACCCCCAGCGGTACTAGCGGTCACTTCTTACGTTTGCCCAACAGTCAGTATTTCCTGAAACTGTAAGCCTACCTGAACTCCCTTCTACCACACCAGAACTCAAAAATGAACTAGGTTCATTCAGCGCATATTTCGCTCTTTGTTCTTGTTTGGTCTGACTGCCTAAAGAGTCATCGATTTTCGTCCAGGCCGGTACCTACTGGTGGTTAGCACTGCAAGGACATGTGCTAGCACTTCAGCATCGCACGTTTTATACTCACCTGCACGCGAGAATTGCGTGTTGCTCCTTGTTATTGGCGCCGTACCTGCGGAGAATGTCACGAGTGTCGTATCGTTTTCATCAGCCAGTTGACACCGTCCGTATCCAGGTATATCGCAAGGCGTCTGTACCGCGAACTTGCCGGGTCCAGTTGAGTTTCGTTCTTACCGTCAATTACGTTGGTTCATTTTCAAGACTGTCAGCAACGTTCCTGCATTCAGATGACGACCTACGAAAACGACAAGGATCTGATCCATCAAGCAAAAGAGAAAGTGAGCCACGCCTGGGACCACACCAAGGATGGGCTCGTCAAAGCGGCGGAAATCGTTGTCGAAGTGGCCGGCGACTTCAAGGACGAAGCGAAGAAGGCCATCGTGGGCGTCGAGGAGCCGGTACCGGAGCGGCGGAAAGTCTCATGTAAGTCATTGGGATGGTTTCTTTCGAGGACGCTGTGATGTTCCACAAAAGGGTTTTCTAGTTTCGAACCTGCCGCCTGAAGGGCCGCCGAACGTCATCTCTCAGTCTGCACGACGGTCAATGGAAAACGAGGCTCGATATTGTTTGTGAGAAAAGCTGACTAGTGTTTACCGCTTGCATGGCAGGGTTCTAAGTGCAGTAGTGGAATAGGTAAAATGTCTGCCGCAGGCCGGCGAACTGCGTTCTAAGGGTTGTTGCTCATGCGTAAAAAGTTTTCACCGTTCTTATCGCGGCAACATGCTGCTACACTGAATTCCTGCTTGGCTATTACTAGTAGCGATATTGGATAACGATCTGCTATTGTGGGGCTACTTGCAAAAATGGGGATGCAAGCCCCGCTCCTCCTCCTCGAGGCTGCATTTAGGTTTTGACGATCAGGCGGTACCTTCTGCTCGCGAAAACGTTCAAATGGCGTCCTGGAAATGGTTCGAAACGGCTTCCAAATGGCTGAGCCAACGCTAAATATAAAATGCTTATCGTAAAATTTCTTCCCCAGACGTTCCCCTTTACATGAAAAGATATCTAAAAACGCATTAAACCGTTTTGTTAGTTGCGTTATGCCGACAAAAATAAGGGTCAGCCTCGGTCCACCTTTTCGTGGCCGTACCGCCCGCTCTACAACCGCTTCCTTTTGAGCCTAGCGCCACCTAGAACGGGCATACGGGGCCTGGCAAATTTGCCCCCGGTCGGAGCAGGCGGTCCCCGCCGGGACGTCTGCGGCTCTTGACCCCTCTCAACGCGTCAGAGTGAGGCAGCCGCTTTTATACCGCGCGCCGACGGCCAACACGCGCTAGCGGTGGGGTGCGGACGAGGGCGAGACGGCTCGATAAGCAAGGATCTCTCACTTAGGCGAAGCGTCGGGAAGAGACACTGCTTCCAACTGGAAGGCGGCAAAAGACCAAAGTCATAATGACGAACTCGAGCAGATTGACGCTACGTATTCCGCTATTCCTTAGTAAATATCCGACATTGTGCTTGTTCTGTTCGGTTAAGAGACAACGCTTCGAAATGGAAAAAGACCGAAGTCATAATGACGAATTCGAGCAGAATTGGCGCTACGGGTTGCGCTTCCCGTTGATAATTTATTGGATGTTATGCTTGCTCTGTTCCGTTAAGAGCTAAAACCGGTTGTTCGAGTCCATGCTCACAGGAACAGGACATGAACGACTAGGATAAAGCAAGAACAAAATCAAAATTTCTTTGTGCCAGGTTGCGCCTGAGTGTTGAGACGCTCGCATAGACTTCCGAACGATATCACTAATTTGAAATTAGTCATTCGTACACCGAATCGAAATCATCCAATTTGAAACTTTTTTAATTGCGTACACAACAAATAGGTGACTGACCAAAATCGACAGTACACCAAAAGTACAACTCCGTTGGCTCACAGTTGCGTTCAAAGTGTTCTCAGAAGAGCGCTAACTTATTGAGCGTCCAGCCGCTGAGCGGGTAATACTCAAGCTCGTGAATGCCAATTCCACGACAGAAATTAGCGATTTCGTCGATTCTGTTGTCGCTTATTTGTCTCGCGAGGAACAAAGCCTAAAGAAAACTAAACGATCTCATACATCTCAAACGCCATCGATGCCATGCAATAAAAATACAATGACGCAACTTGCCTTTACCTTCCGAAGTTGGCTGACGAGCTTAAAGCAGTCATCGTCCCGCATGCGATAGGATGGTCGAAAGGCTCCCTTTAACGATGACGGAATCCGCTACGCGGCCGATTGCTTTCAAGAGCTGCTTACTTGGAGAACCGGCAAAGGTTACGCATTCGAAGACGCCGTTGGCAAAGGAGGCAGAGACGAACTCAGTCGTATCAATCTCACTCGGAAAGGTCAGATCCGCCACGAACGGCCAGCGTAATGAGCCGTCTACGTGCATGAGCGTGTACAATTCGGCGAGAAATTGGGATCCATCCGTTCGTAATGATAAAGTCAAAGCCCGAGAAATCTTCCCATCGAATCCCGTTAGAGGCTTTGCATGCAAGCGCAGAACACAGCGAGTTGTGACCGCAAGCGCGCAAAGGTCGCAGAGACGGAGGAACGCGACAACTTCGGCGAAGGCTTCCGTCGGCATCATTTTTGTTGAAACAATTGCTCTTAACAAAGGGATTTCCTGGCTTAAAATAGACCTATGAAATATCGTACAAACTAGGGAATCGAGCAATGCTCGCTGACAATCATAAATTAGGGAATTAGTGCATCCCATGATCTTCGCTGCGTCCATCGTTCCCACCTTGATTGCTCTCCTTTGCGGTCCGTGTCGAGCTGTGACCCCACCGGAAAACGACTGGTTCTAGAAAACGACTGGTTCTGTGGTGAATTTCAGATCATGAAGACGAAGAAAAGCCATTGTACAAAGCTTCTTTTGCTTCTCGGGTGCTGCACGGCCTCTGGCTCGTACAATAGCGGCCTCATTTCGCCAGCGCCGCCCCACGCCGTTGGTTTTCTCATACCTTACAATCGGGACTGAATAAATGCACTGGCTTTCCTGGCCGGTATCTTACGGCGCTAAGACGAAGGGAAAAGGAAAAAAACCAAAAAAATGCCGGCGTCCTTTGCGGCTGTCAATCACCTGCCGGGCTCCGGGCCGGGCCGTGTCCACCCAATTCGGGCCAATTCCGAACTCCGCATCCGGTGCAAATATGGTGCCTTCTACTGATGAGCCTTCGTGCACGTCATGTCGTCGCTTGGAACTAGGCACCAGAACGGAACGTGCCCGTTACGGTACGGAAACAGAATGGAAAAGAACTTAGTCGGCGAACGGAACGGGAACGAAGAGTTCCAGCGCGGCGTCGTAGCGCTTTTGTCTTAGTTGGGCACGCTTCCGCGTACTGTCTTCTGCTCCACGGCGACAGTATGCCTGAGCGAATACGCAGGCGCGCAGTTGGCTGTCTGTGACAGTGTAACACGTTGCGTCATTAGTTCGTCCAGGTGCACAGACCGGAATACATCCACTAGACGTTTTAAAGCGCTTAGCAGGCTACGGGTGAGGTGCACACTTTTTATGGTCGTGATAAGTGGCGTGTGGGAGAGGTCACATCCTAGCATAAAATTCGTAGAGGTAGTAGGTAGCGGCCTTCATGATGAGCTAGCAGGTCGGGTAACTAAGGCTTTGCCGTTTTGAACACGGAAATTTTCAATTTTCTTAATTTTTGTACTGGTCCTCCCTTACCACTTTTTTGGGGCGCTTTGCCCAACGAGGGTCCCAAGACTCTAATTGGAGAAACCGACCCAGTCTGAAGTCGTTCAGGGCGACACAGGATGTTTGCTAGTTTCTTTATTGAGTATATCTAATCAAGAATCTACGCTCGGGACCATTTTGCAGTGGGTCGATTTGCCCAGGGCCATCCCCTCTAATCGTCCTCCTCCTCCAATTTAGCCCCGTCCCTTAGAGATCAGGTGAAACTTGCCAGTCCCGGGAGGGGGGAGGCAAATTAGGCAAAATAGCAAAGGAAATCTTATGCGATTGCAAACCTGTGCCACAAAATTAACGTTTTCCACCTGTCTACATTCGCCGACAGCAAGCTGAACATCTAAAAAGCGGGCGGTTTTGTACAGTCAACCTGTTCTGAGACAGAACGACTGGGTACGGCGCTGCCCTAATCTTTGGCCGAATGATCTTACCGCCTCGTTTAAGAACTCGAGAGTCTGGGACGGTTTCTACCAACCATGTGGGTTTTCGGAAGGACTCTGTCATACAGTCGTTCGCAAAGACATGAAGACGAGCCATACTCACATGATCAGGATGATTACAAGATATTCGGGACGTGCATATCAATTGAAAAGAGAAACGGTGCGTCTTTATGACTGTCAATCATCTCCTAAGACGCTGCACGGTCGGACACGATTAAGAACAAATCACAATTCTTCGTTTCGGGCTCTCGAAAGGCCTACATCACGGAACTTTGACTATTGGCGAATAAACGGCATCCCTTTGCGGCTGTCAATCAATCGACGCTTTGAAGCCGCCCAAATGGCTTCAACGGTACAAAAGCCGTCTCGCGGTTGTGACCAAGTCAATCGAGCCAGAATGAATGCCCACGTCCTTCTCCTGGCTTTCGCCGCTTCTGCTTCTGCGATTGTGCCTGCATGCGTTCCCGAATACTACCTTCAGCGAGAATACGTCTTTGCGAAGGGACAGGTCAAAATTACGCGTCGCAACCTGCCTGACATCGTCAAAGACCTGCGCATAAATCTGGTCCATTACGGTACGTTGCTTCGTGCTTCCGTTAATACTACAAAACGGTATCACTGTTCCCGTTGTTCCACTTTTTTGCCGTTGTTATTTTCTTGTTCTGTCCCCTTATGAGGAAAGACCGTTGTTCTTGTTCCCTTGTAAATCTTTCCCTCAAAACAAAGCAGTAGTTGTTCTTGTTTTGTTCCTTGGGAACCACTGTTCTTGTTCCAGAACAACTGTTCCCTGAAAATTACGTAAAACAACGTAAAAATACGGCTGTTCTTGTTCGTATCCTGTTCCGTTAAAGTCAAAAAACCTTTGTTCTGTTCCAGTTCTGTTCCACTTTATGGAACAAAAACAAGAACAAGTACAATTCAGAAACGGAAACAATTATCGGCGTGCGATGGTCGCGTGCGTTTCGTGTCGATTTTGGGGTCCCTACCTGTTCAGACTCCTCGTTCATGCGCATTGGTAAAATAACGGTTACAGGCAGCAAGACGGATGTCCCGACAAAGGCGGTCGTAGTCGGAACCGCCAAGACGGACGATTCGGGGTTCTACGCGGTTACGGGCTTTGCCCACATAGCATGTTTTGGAGGTCCACGGTTGTTCCTCGAGCTCTACGACAACTCGCTCGCTCTTTACCCGATAAGCAACGTGGAAGTTCCCGCCCAATATGTGTTTCACAGCGGCCAGCCGGTGAAGACCTTCGAGACGAACATCACGGCTGAGTACAGTCCTCCGCCGTCTTAACTCCTGTTCGACCGTTCATCTATGTTTTGCAGTAATAAATCAGCAGTTTAAACTACCACTTTAATGTTTTCTCTCATTCTTCGTTATAAGAGGCGAGTTCCGAAACAGTATTCCGAATTACTGCTCTTGGCACGTTTCGATACCTTCTGTGCCCGGGACTGGAAAGGATGTTAAGAGATGTTGTAACTTCCTCTAGGGCATGGTGGTCGATTGGCTCTTCTCTTAGGGTCTGTCCAGAAATTATGTAATGCTAACAAAGCACTTTTTCGACCCCCCCCTCGCCCCTCGTTAACAGTTGTTAACAAATCGCTGAGCCCTCCCCCTCCCCCTTGTTAACATTACAAAAAATTTTAGGCCATTTTACCTAGTGTGAATTCCGGAATTTCAAGGGATTGCGTTTGCCAGCGTGGGTGAACGAAAATTGAAAGCAGGGAAAGGTCATAAAATGGCCCGCCGCAGGCGATACCAATGAAATTTTAGGGTTAAAATTGCTGATGCCGAGCGAAAATTTCGCTTGTCGGCGCCTGCGGCGGGCATTTTTTCACCGCATGCTGTTAACGTTAACAATCCCTTGACCCCCCCCCCCTANCCTTTGGTATTTTTTGGAGTGTTCGATTTTGACCTCGTTAATGGTTCTAAACAGTCTGTTTAGCATATTTATACCTAAAACGGCTCGCCGCAGGCGCCGACAAAGAAAATTTTGGCCTCCCTGGGCAAAAACTAGTCAAAACATTGATCGGTTTGTCGAACTTGAGTGCTTTTTTTAACCAAAATAGCCCGCCGCAGGCGCCGCCAGAGCGATTTTTGCTCTTGTAGTGCAAAATTAATCGACAATTTGAGCTAATTGTGTCAAAATACCTCAATTTGCTGAAATAGAAAAAATTTGCCTTGGTCCCCCCTTACCCTCGCGGGCCTTCGGCCCGGCTCGAGGGGGGCGCGCAGCCCCCCGCGCGCCCCTCCAAATTACGCCACTGGTTCGCCTTCCTAGTGCTTACGTATTGCCAAAGCCGAAATCGGCCACCCACTCCTCCCCGCCGGGCCGCGGCGCTTCAAAGCCGCCGAAGGAGACTCCATCGAGCGACAAGATAGAAGGATCTTTCTCCATCGCCTGGATGTACTTCACGTTCGGATCGCAGTTCTTCGTGTCCACATCGCCGTAGGTGATCGTTCCTCCGGGCAGATCCGCGAACCAAGGCCTTCGCGGATGAGAGCGATCGTCAGCACATTCTTCTGGATCACTCCTTGTTGCTTGGCGTTGTAGAGGAGCGGTGTAATACCGGGGACGACGAAATCCTTGGTCCGGGGACCGATACCTAATCGAGGATGAGTGGTAGGCGACATATATTTAGGAAAATTTACAGGAGTCTTTTAGCTTTATTTTTAACTTCATTTTTTAAATTTCGTTCATAAAACTCACGCACATACGATTTTTTTGCCGAGCCAAATTTGTTTTCTGTTTCCCTTTTTATATGGAATTTTCCGTGTTTAGGGAGCGTCCAGCTACTCCGTGATGATCGCGTGGTACTTTTCTGACCCCCTTCCCCCTCATCCGTGATCACTTTTTTACACTGCGCTTATAACGGCCGTGTTCACGGGAACGCCCTCCCCATCCCTCCCCGTGATCAACACGGGGTTTCTGTACGCTCCTTTATGGTTAGAACGAGGTTAGTGGTAGAAAAGGGTAACATGAAAAATGCGATCAAGACTTTGCTCGAATTAGCTGTCGCAGCGTTGATTGGAACAAAGCGACAAAAATAAGTATGCTATTTTTGTTTTGTTTCTGTGTGAACCATGTGCCCCAACTTACCGAGGACGCCATCATAGGCCATGTCAGGGCCGAAGATGCCACTCGTGGCCTGTCCGAACGTCTGCGACTGAACGGTTAGCCCATTCGTGTCACCAAGCTGAAAATATTCGCTCTAGTTTCGAACGGATCAGGAGGACCTCCGAAGTTTCTGGAACATTTCGAAGCTCACCGTCACAGTGTCGATGCCGATGAAGCCGTCGGCATCCGCGCCGGTCGAGAAAATGTCCGTGAAATGCGTCCCGTTCTTCCTGTAAGACGCAGACTTGGCGCTATCGAAGCGGTTGCGCCAGCCGCAGTCCTCCATCTTATCGAGCTCTCCCGGCGTCAGTCGCGCTACGCTCTTTGCACTGCAGCAGCGCGGGTCGCACAGCGATTTGCAGTAGACTAAATAAATATCATCATCATCACAAATGCCGCTATACCAAGTGTGTACTTGCTGTTTACGACATTTGCGAGAAGCACAGTCAAAACGCGGGAGGTAAACATCGATGCGTACTGTCACGTCTACACTCACATACCTACCCATGTCTTTGCAGTACGATGGGCATTTCGTCGAAGGGCACGTCTTGTCGGGCACCCAAAACGCTCCCGTGTTGATGCTGAGGAGAACAAGGAACCGCTGCGGAGGCGTTCCGATGCTGACGTTCGCGATGTACTCGCCGTCCTCGAAGTCGATCAGCGGCTGGCTGTTCGACGACGCACGAGAGGACCGTATAGCTGACTTTAGATCCTGGTAAACGCCCCATTTGCCTAAAATTACATATTTAAAAAGCTAAAAACTACCTACTGAACGTGATCAGAGCATCAAGTTTAGCCGGGCCAAGGCGGAAATTTCAAGGCCCTTTTCGGGCCGGACTGAAATAATTTCTGAAACTCCGTGAATTTTGCCCGCCGACTGAGATCTCGAAAACCCTACTTATCGTTTGACCTACCAACTATGCTCCCCGTCGTCTAAAACTGCGTGCCTAAAAAATCTAGCATACACCCGACAGCATCTAAAAACATTCGCAGAGTGAGCGGGAACCTAAACCACTTAAAAATTGCAGTGATCGGGAATATTGGGCCGGTTTTAAACGGCCAGTTTCGGGGAGATAATTTTTTGGCCTGCTAGACAACCTGCACATGATGCCCATCTCTACCGATTCATGACTAAATGCATAACGACGGCTTACCCGTTCGCAGCAGCCTTGAACGAGTGCTTTCGATACGATGGACGTTGATCGCAATGCCGCCGGCGTTCGCGAGCGCGTCGAAGCTCAGTATCGACGCTAGGAGCACCAAGTGAAGTTCCATCTCTCTTTCTGCGCACGTTCCGCTCAATCGTTCTTATGTACCCTCGCACTGCCCACCTACGCGTTTTCGAAGTGAGTCAAAAGCGCTCTAATCGCATTCGCGGAGAACGCTAATTAATGGCTGGCTACGAGATGAGCACGCCGACGTAGCGCTAAATGAGGAGTGGCGGCGAATCAAGCAGGAGTTGATAGGTGAAATGTGCTGTCTGTTTTAGTCTTAACGTCATGCAAGCCAAACAGCGGGGAGCGTCGATTTCGGCGACGACGATCCGTGTCTGTGACGTTATGATTCTCAACTATAGCATAGGAAATGATGGCGCAAGGGAAGGTTGATCTAAGCCTGAATCGAAGAGCATGAAGCGCCCTTTCCACGAAAGCCTGAAATAAGGAAATACCAGCAATTTGAACTCATTTAGTTGCTACCGTGGCAGAAGGTCCAAGAACGACAAGTGTAAGAGCCTGCGTAAGCAGGACAATGTTCGCATAAGTGTCCGACCATGCGTTGTGGCCTTCTTGCATAGTAGGGCTGGGGGAAGTTCGGGTGCGATATTTGGTTCGGCTTCGTTGTTCGGGGTTTTTGGGTAATGTTGTTCGGTGTTCGCGTTAGGTCAAAACCGCCGAACGTCCGAACCTTTTCGCTCGTTCTCCCGGGCTAGCCGCAGGCGACACCAACCGAACTTTAGACGAAAATTTGTCAATTTTAGGCACAAATTGGCATCCTTGCGGTAATTCGCTCTGGTGGCGTCATTCGACGCGCCGTTCCCGTACGTGTGAGCATAACATACTTTCTGGGTTCGGTTACGGAACGCTTTAAACGGAGTAAGTCTGGTGTAACTGGCATCACTGGACTTTAGCCCAGTAAATCTTGCGGGGAGAATGTTCGGCTTCGTTGTTCGGTGTTTTTTTTGGCGTTCGATGTTCGGATTCGGTCTTAAATTTTGGGTTCGGTTCGGGTTCGGTCCAGGACCCGAGGGATTCCCAGCCCTATTGCATGGACTCTCGACAAGGGTTGCAGCTTGCGTGCCCTCCTGCGCACCCATCGCCCGATGCTTCGGCATCCCTTTCGACAATCGTTAGAAAAAGTCAACTAGAAACGGTGGAAACGTTTACTTGGAAAGAAACCGAATTGTTAATCAGCAACGTAATAGATTTGTGCAGTTCCTTTTTTTGCGTCGTTCTTCGAAACGCTTCTAGCCTCAGACCAGTACAAAACACGACTTTTAACTCAGAGTAGAGAAAGGTAAAGGGGAGCCTTTGCCTTTTGGCTCTAATGCCGCAGTTTTTTTACCTTTTATGACCATTGACATTGTTTCTCCCGTTCTGAAACCGGCTGCATACTTGACAGTCGTAGACACAAGCATGAACGAGATAAACACGTTTGATGAAAAAAAATATTCAATCTTTAGAAACATGTACATTCCACCAGTCTTTTGACTATGATGGCTCCTTAGGGAGCTTCCAGAAAATGTGTAATAATTACAGGGAGGGGGGGTCGGACCCCAACCATAATCAGTGCAAAAAAATGATTACACCCCATGGAAGGGGGGGGGGGGAGGGGTAAAAAAGGGCGATGTAATGCTTACACATTTTCTGAAAGCCCCCTCAGCACCCGCGTCGATAGTAGTGCCCCATCAAGTCTATCAGGACGCTACGCTAGGTTCCCCGCCCTCAGTCCTAGTGACACGAGACAGGGTCAACAGTCGACTAACTCCCTGAAAAGCGCCGTGGGCACATGTTTATGACTTGAGAATCTGAAAACTACAGTCGTCGAATGTTCAGCACGCGCAGAGCTTTTCTTAGCCGTTAGAAGGCACCGAGTACAAAGTTTTCCGAGAAGCCGAGTTGGACGTTGTCGTAGTCGAAGACCAGCCAGTACTTCCTCGCCAGGGCAGCGCCCACCGAGAAGAATCCTGGGAATATGTCGACGCCGAAAACGTTGAAAATGCAGTCATTTGGAAGTTTCACGTCGAGGGGCCGAATAACTTCAGATCCGGGGATCTCGAAACGCTGGCCACTGAACGTCAGGAATGGCATTGCACGCGATCTTGCAGAGACCTCGGCCTTTCTTCGCACCAGCGACTTTCGCAAGACCGTCCGTCACATTTGTGGGGCCACTCAGAGCGCTAAAATCATTAAAAGTGTCACGTGCGTCACACTTTCCGAAATATATCATCGCCGTCGTAGATTAGAAAGGAACAGTAAATACCGAGAAAGCGAGGCAATTGCCTATACCCTCTTTGAGGGCCAGCTTAGCCCTTTATGATTACAAAGTCTCGAAGCCGAAATCCGCCTTCCACACGTCTCCGGTGGGCCGTGGAGCTTCGAAGCCGTCGAAGGAGCCTCGATCCCACAACACAATCGACGAGTCGTTGCCGATCGCCTTCATGTACTTCACGTTCGGAGCGCAGTTCTTTGTATCGACGTTGCCGTAGGTGATCGTTCCTCCGGGCAGATCCGGCGAACGAATGCCTTCGCGGATCAGTGCAATAGTCACCGCGTTCTTCTGGATCACTCCTTGCTTCTTGGCATTGTAGAGGAGTGGCCACAGACCCGGGAGGGCGCTTTTCGCTGGTCCGATGTCTGAACGTGGGTGGGTGCGGTCCAGACAAAGGGTTCAAAAGGAAATAGCCACAAAGCTGGTTTCTCGTGGACGCGAAAATACACCTGCCCCGGGATGCGCTGTATGCAGGTTTCTCTGAATGCGAAGACGAACAACGAAAATTCAATCGAAATTTTTTATGAGACTTGGAACGACGGTTAAAAGCTGCGAGTTGATGAAATACGGATCGCAACAACACGAAAAAGTGCTATTTTTGGGTTATGTTTTGTGCAAACCATGGAGCTCCTAGCTTACCGAGGACCCCAGCGTAGGCCATATCAGCGCCGAAATGAAACTTGTGGCCTGTCCGAAGGTCTGCGAAAGAACGGTCAGACCATTGGTGTCGCCAAGCTGCAAATATTCGGGCTGCTTGGACGCACAGCAGGAGGACACTCTATCACTTCTATAACGTTCCGACGCTCACCGTGACAGTGTCGATGCCGATGAAGCCGACTGCATCCGCGCCAGTCGAAAAAATGTCCGTGAAGTGTTTTCCGTCCTTCTTTATAGGACGAAGACTTGGCGCTATCGAAGCGGTTGCGCCACCCGCAGTCCTCCATCTTATCAAGCTCGGCCGGTGTCAGCCGAGCAACAGAAAATTCTTCGCACTGCAGCAGCGCGGGTCGCACAGCGATTTGCAGTAGACTAAAGGTCAACAGCATAAGGGAATCTGCACTTGGTGAGGGCTTCTCGAGCCGCTGTGTACTGCCACGTACACATGCGCTTACCCGCGTCCTTGCAATACGATGGGCACTTTGTCGAAGGGCACGTCTTGTCGGTCACCCAGAAGGCCCCTGTGTTCAGGCTGAGCAGAACGAGGAAGCGCTGTGGAGGCGTTCCGATGGTGACATTTGCGATGTACTCGCCGTCATCGTAGTCGGATCAGCGGCTGGCTGCTCGACGCAGCTTGTGATGAACGAATCGCAGACTTGAGATCTTGATAAGCGCTCCATTTACCTAAGCATGGAGATTTCACCGACTTAACAGGTGTCTAGAAAAGCCAGATGATATCCCCACATAATGCGATAAGAATGCAAAAGAGCAATGGGAAACTTGAGCTACTGACGCGGGCCAGGAATATTTTAGTTGTCGGCCTGTCCCCTCCCTCTCGATTAGCAAGGCCGTGTTTCACATAACAAGACATGTGATACCGGTCGAAAAAATAAAACCGCCCACAAGTCGCTTAAAAACAGACTTTTTCAGCTAGGGAATTGTTGCTTTTTCTGTTTTGAATTGGGCTTTTTTGTTAGGTTATTGGACCTTTTAGGTTTTAAAACGTGCCCTGCTGTTATCGTCCCATACTTGCACATAGGACCCCATTTTTGGGAGCTCGTGGCATGTGCCATCAAAAATTGCTTACCGACGGCTTACCTGCTCGAATAAGTCTTGAGCGGGTGCTTTCAATTCGATGAACGTTGACCGATATGCGGCCTGCGTTTGAGAGCGCTGCAAAGCACAGCACGGACGCTATGACCACCAAATAGAGTTTCATCTCGCACTTGTTTGCACCTGCGCTCGTTTGTTCTTATGTACCTATCCCTCTATCTGCCCACACGTTTTTGAAGTGAGTCAAAAAGCTCTTACAGCTCTTCGGAGAATGCTAATTGACGGCAGACTACCAAAAGAGCACGCCGACGTAGTGCTACATGAGGTGTGGCGGGAGACTAAACAGGAGTGGAAGGAGAAATGTACCCTCTGTTTTAGCCTTAACTGTGTGCAAGCCAAACATCGGGTGCGTCGATTTCGGTGACGACTCTTCGTGTCTGTGAATAAATGATTCACGACTAGGTATAAGGAATTTTGGCGCAAGGTATGGTTGCACATGAATCGAAGCGTTTGAAGTGGCCCTTCCAAGCCTGAAATAGGGAAGTGCCAGCAACCTGAATTCACTGGCAGGAGGCCCGAATACGACTAACGTAAAAGGGTGCGTAAGCAGAACAATGCTCGCATAAGCTGCCGGCCGTGAGTTGTGACCTCCTTTCATAGACTCTCCTCCCAAACCGCGCATCCATCGCGTTGCCATGATGCTTCAGGCTTTTTCATTGCTTGGAGGCTTCTGCTTCGAATTTCAAAGCGCTGCTACATCTTGGACAAGCATAAACGATGCTTAAGTCGAAACGAACATAAGAGGGGAGGTTGCTTTTTGGCTCTAAAAGGCGGAGATTTTTTTGACTGTTTTTCTCCTTTTTAAATCAGCTGCATATTTGACAGTTGTAGACACACCCCGAACGCAGTAAGCACGTTAGATGTAAGAAAATACGAGGCGTATGCATAGGTATATATTCCATCGGTACTTTCGTCACGACGGCTCCTTAGCACATGCGTCGGTAGTAGTACCCCAGCTGGTTGCCGCATGCCGTGCAGTAGTGAACCACGTCCTATAACATCATTAATAAATTTACGATACAGGTATTGTGACGTGTTAGCACCATGTTGTCCGACGCTTGATTGTTTAAACCAATCGTTAAATAGCATTTTTGACAAGTACGATGTTTTAAAAAAGTAGATGCTTTAAATAATTATTCTTAGTGCAGTAAACCTTTGGACAGTGCGATCTCGATATAGTACAGTCTTTAAATATTAGAACCTTTGAATAATACAAGTAAAAATAACTCAGAAAGCAGTACTCAAGCATTCGATGTTCCTAAGTCTAAGCTTAAGTGTACCAAGCTAGAATGCCGGTGGAACTAAACGCGTATGGATTCTCATGCTTTCGGCATTTTGAGCCTAAACCTAGACGTATATCTTGATGACCTAGATCAATGTATGCGGGTTGTGCCGTTGTGACATAGGTGAATGTTCCCACAGACCCATTTCGACCCGTTGATCAGCTCGGTTTGCACTTACGCGGGCGGAGTTCCGACATGTCGCGATTAGGGCCACAACGAAAGTAACGAGCCTAAACGGGCACTTTATATTACATAATAACATCGATGTAGCACTTACAGCCAAACGATCGCGAGCGGGTACACCGTGCTTTGAGCAAGCGGACTGGATGCACTGATTGAGAACATTACAAAAGACAGGACGAGTAAGCTAAACGCTTCTAAGTTTCGTAAACTGCAGTATTTGAAACTGAAAAAGACTCTGACTATTCTGAACACGGGTCTATTTACGGTACGCAAATTTTGCCTTTTTGGCTTACCTGGGAACAGTGACCATCGCCCCCACAACTCTTGTATATCGCCCTTGAACATAGTCGAGTGAAGATTCCATAGCCTTGCGGCAACGTCCGCACGTCACTCGCACCGGTTCTTCACCGAATCCGACCGCGTAGGGAGCGTCTTGTTGATTCAACTGGGGTACGTTTATATTGTACGGCGGAGGAGAACAAACGGACATACTCTAGAATCGATAAGAGAAAGGTTGTACTAGCTTAATAAGCAGCGGGGTGGGGGGGGGGGCGGTCATGCCATACGAAAGAGACAAATGTTGAAGTGCCGATTGTAGGTGGAGCCGGCCGTTATTGTTCCCTCCCATAACAATTGAATTATGTCGGTTTGTTTTTTTTGTTTTTATCGAAATGGAAAAATGAAAAAAATGTTTGACAGTATTCCTCCATTATATCCGACGCCCCCTCTCCTGTTCATTCAGTGGCGTAGCTACGACCCGCCGGAGGGGGGGGGGGCACCCAAGGGGCCCTTACCTATTTTTTCGTCCCCCCTTTGGTAGTTTTCGGAAGTCTGCCATTTTTGGCTCATAGCGGTTTTTAACATTGATTTTGGGGATGTTTAAACCCGAAATAGCCCGCCGCAGGCGCCGACAACAAGCGTTTTCGGACATTTTTGGAGTAAAATTCACCGAAAGCTTAAGGTCTGAATGGTTTTGAGTCTTTTAAACAGCACGTGTCTAGTCCAAAATGGCCCGCCGCAGGCGCCGCCAAAAAGGTTTTTAAGGCTTCTTGAGCAAAATTGCGTTGAAACTTTGCTTTGCCTTGGTCTCCCCTTACCTCACCTTGTGTTCATTCGCCATAAGGCTGCCCCGCTTATTAAATCCCTGTCAGACTGGCGAACGTGGGGCCACTGTGGAGGAGGGCCAAACATTTTTTGGCGGGCAAAAAATGATCAAGGATTCCATATAGCCGTCTCAACTATCGTTCGGCAGCCGACCCGACAGGTCGGGCCGACTTGATCCGACAAGTCGACTTTGTCGGGTCGAGTGTCGGGTCGGGTGGGGGATCAGGTGGTTAGCCGACCCTGACCCCGACCTTTTCGTATTTTTTCCTCAAACATATTTGGTTTTTCGGCTACAACTGAGCTGTTAAGCCTGAGAACAACGATTTCCTAGGCTAACAGTACAATTTTCAGAGTTTCCGGACTTAATGTAGGGGTCGGGGGGGGGGGGGCAAGTGATGCCCCATTCCGTTGATAGCCTTCCTCCAATAAAAATGCTTAGATCGTTAATAACCTGCCACCCCATACGGCAGTCTAACCATAAATACCAGCTAGTCGCAGCTATGTCAAATACCCGCAAACTTGCGAACAAGTGGCTACCGAGAAAGTGTATCGTTTGCTCTCAACAGGTGCATAAAGTTACATTTCTGCTGTGTGTTTTCTCTGATATAATTTGGTGGCGTGACCTCGCCAGAACATGCAGAAAACTCTCGCAAAACACAGATGGAGCTCCCGGTGACTCGCTGCACTTCGTCGTCGTGGAAACCACATTGGCGTATTGCGCCTAATGTAAGTAGTTTGACGCATTAGGTATCGTCGTTGCAGACGTGACTTTATGCGGAACATGCGCAGAAGCCAAAGTGGGAAGTAGGCAGTTGCGCATCAGTGAGGTTTTAGGTGAAGCCCAAGTTCGTAAACGACGACGCTTATGCGAAATGCAACATCGTACAAACGGACAACTTTTTTTCGTCCGGTTTTTAGCACCTTCGGCCGTGCAGCCTTATTTGCGGAACGCCCATATTACGGTTACCCAGCCAGTTTATTTCCTGTTAGTCACCTAGCGTCCACGCTTAGGCTTAGGCTAAGGTATAGGCTGTTTAGATTTGGCTTAGGCTCAGGCTGAGAAAATTGTTCGTTCCGCAAATGCAGTTCCGCAAATGAATGGACCACAAATGATTGTTCCGCAAAACGTGTTCCGCGAATAAGGGACTTCCCTTCAGCTTGCCTAGCCGATTTTTTGCGGTCAAAAAACCAGTTTGCTTGAAGAGGTTTACGCCACGGAAACTGAATAATTTTTCCACTTTCGGGTGAAGGGCTCCAGTTTTTTTTGCCTTTTTGGACGAAATTCAATAGTTTCTGGCGCCTACTGCTTGGCCTGATTCTAGGTCCACCAATGGCAATTTATAACGCGGTGTCACATTACAAAGTCGCGCCTGATCTGAACGTTGCAAGGAAACAGCTCACGCGATCCAAAGTCGTAAATAAACCGGAGAGGAAGCAAGGGTGTATAATGGCGTCATTCGCGTTCGCTTCCCCTGGATGGCCTAAGCAGTTCCAAACTGCGAGCGCACTTGAGTGTTGGCAGTATAAGTCCAGATTGCTTGCCTATTCTTCGGACATTTTTGGGGCTATCTGCGGCTGAAATAGAGTGCCCTTTGCGTGTCCGATTTTGCAAGACCGTCCCAACGATAAAATGCTGTATCCGAAATTTGAACTGCAAAAATAATCATTATCGTTCGTCCTGCTTTGCGTCACGGTCGTTTCATTCGTGCGATAGGGAATCGATGTTCATACGCGATGCGGGCCTGGCTGGACGCTCAGTACCACAGTCAACGCAGTGGCTGCTGTTTTCGGATTTTTACGTCGTTAGGTGCCAGCATCTTAACGTCGACAGTTCATTAGGGACTGACCAGGAAGTATCTCAACCTCACACGCGGGAAGGGGGATCAGCGAACTGTTCACCGCTGTTTACAGTGGAAGGAGGAAGTCTCATGTGATGTTCACGTGAACAATGGGAAGCACGTATGAACAGACAAGTTTCTCGCGTAATTTTGTAATTGGAATTGGAACTTTGTCATCAGTTTCACCGACCCCATGTGCAAGCAGCTTCTGGACTCTTTATTACGCTCTACTATTTACGTTTTTAAACAAATTCGAGCGACCTGAAATATTCGTGAACATACAGGGGAGGGGAAGGTCATGTTGCCCCAAGCTCTCCCCCATTGTAGTCTAATGAGTCTTGGTTCTAGTGCGAAGAGATCTAGTCTCCTTTTATTCTCTTTCAGCCGCACGCTAAGAGGCAGATAATACTCAACTGGGGGAAAGGGACGGGACGGACACAACAACATAGGCAGCGGCGGCTAGTGCGGACGTGGGAAAAGGACGATAGTCGCACACTGCCTTATCGCAGTAGAGCTACGCGTCCGAATTAGAGGCTTTTGGCCGGTCATCTCATCGCTTTTAGTCATAGTCATGATTTATGTCTCGCAAACAACAGTGGAACCACCAAAGCAACTTGGCACACATAGCACTTCTTAGCCGCTAGCAGGCGCAGAGTACAAGTTCCTCGAGAAGCCGAGTAGGGCGTCGTCGTAGTCGAACACTAGGCAGTAGTTTCTTGCCAGAGCGGCGCCTACGACGAATATCCCTGGGATCATGTCTTCGCCGAAAACGTTGAAAATGCAGTTGCTTGGATCTCGTGCATCGGAGGCCCGGATCAATTCCGCTCCGGGGATCTCGAAGCGCTGGCCACTGAGCGTCAGGAAGAGCGAGGGAACCGTGGCATTGCATGCGATGTTGTAGTTTCCATATCCATCCTTCTGAGCACCAGCGACCTTCGCGAGACCGTCCGTCACATTCATGGGGCCACTCAGAACACTGAACGCATTTGATTTTTTTTAAATCTTTTAATTAGTTTAATTTATGTATTCAATTCATTTAAATGGTTTTAAATAATTTAATTTTTATTAAGTACGGTCGTTTTCACCTGAGAAAATACGTCCCTAAAAGAACTGGGGACGCACGAGCACCTTCCCATTACCGGGGCCCCGGGGGGGGAGGGGAAGTGCGTGGGGGGGGGACTCTTATGCTGATTTTATAGTCGAGCCCAGACCTCACTACTTACGTATTCTCAAAGCCGAAGTCCGCCCTCCATACATCGCCAGCAGGGCGTGGCGCTTCGAAGCCGCCAAAGGAGACCCCATCGAGCGACAAAACCGATGGATCATTGTCCATCGCCTGGATGTACGTGACGGTCTGACCGCAGTTCTTTATGTCCACGTCGCCGTACGTGATCGTTCCTCCTGGCAGATCCGGTGACCGAATGCCTTCGCGGATCAGAGCGAGAGTCACCACATTCCTCTGGATGACGCCTTGCTGCTTGGCGTTGTAGAGGAGCGGTGTAATGCCCGGGAGGCCGAGCAACGCCTGACCGACGCCTGGAAGTGGATCCGATACGGGGCATTAGTGGTGGAACGACGGGTTTTCTTATGTCGAAAGCCTAGGTTCTTGACACAAACTAACGTTGCCTACGAAATACCGTGATTTTCAGTGGGATCCAGCTTGTCGAGCTGAAATCTATTTTAATTTTACACTCTTAATTTCTTTATGATCGAAAAAAGGTAGGGCGAGCATATAGCTATTTTCGGCTAATGCCAGCCGACGTCGTCCAGCGTAAGCCGGAGTCGAAAACCGGGATAAGTTACGCGTCTATAGGAACCAGTTGAACCAGTCATTTTGACCGGTTCCGGGTCCGGTTCCGTAAAAAAACATCGGTTTCCGGTTCCGGTTCTCCCCCAGCCCTAGTTCAGGCCATGAAAAGGAGTCAAAACAGTCCCTGACTTACCGAGGACACCGTCGTAGGCATCGGTGGCGTCGAAAAGAGCGCTGGTGGCCTGTCCAAACGTTTGCGAATGAACGGTCAATCCATTTGTGTCGCCGAGCTGAAATGCTTCGTCCAAAATCTCCTTCTCAGGAACTGGGGAAGGAGGGCATCCCAGCATTTTAGCACACTCTGTGCTCACCGTGACAGTGTCGATGCCGATGAAGCCGTCGGCGTCCGCTCCGGGCGCCACGACGGCCGTGAAGTGCGTCCCGTTCTTCTTGTACGACGAAGACTTGGCGCTGTCGAAGCGGTTACGCCAGCCGCAGTCCTCCATCTTGACCAGCTCGGCCGGCGTCAGTCTCGCAACGCTCTTCGCACTGCAGCAGCGCGGGTCGCACAACGATTTGCAGTAGACTAAAAGTCGTCAACATTAAGTCACTATGGAGAGTTACGGGTGAGTCTTAGCCTGACGTTGTCTTAAATGATTAGGTAAGGCTACAAACAGACATGAACTAATTGTTATTCGCGTACCCACGTCCTTGCAATGCGGCGGGCACTTTGACGAAGGGCATGTTTTGTCGGGCACCCAGAACGCCCCAGTGTCGAAGCTGAGCAGGACGAGGAAACGCTGCGGCGGCGTGCCAATGATAACGTTCGCAATGTACTCGCCGTCGTCGTAGTCGATCAGAGGCTGGCTCTTCGACGACGCCGCGCGAGCGGACCGTATCGCTGTCTTGAGGTCTTGGTACGCGCTCCATTTACCTAAACGTTCGTAAGTCCTAGGGCTCGTCCGATTTTTCTAATGGAAGAAGCGTGTAGCGCTCAGCCGAGGGTTGCCATCCATTTGCGTCCGCGTTGGTTGACTCCCATTTATTTTAGACCGTTCTGAAGCGGACATTCAGTCACTGACGTTTTAGTCACCAGAACTATACTTCTTGCCCAGGAACAAAATTATTTTGCCACGTAGTCAAGAGCCTAAGCTTTTTCGCGTCGATCCCTGAACTTGTAACTAGTCCTAAGCCTAAGCTTTAGCCTTCGAGTTTTCGCCGCCTAGGGCCACCAAACGTAAACTGCTTAACGACGACTTACCCGTTCGAATCAGCCTCGAGCGTGTGCTTTCGATACGATGAACGTTGACCGCTATGCCGCCTGCGTCCGAGAAAGCTGCGAAGCTCAGTACCGACGCTATGAGCACCAAAGAGAGGTTCATCTTGCGTTTGTTTACATCTTCTGCTCATTGTCCTTATGTACTGATGCGCTTGCTGTGCACGCGTTTCGATGTGCGTCAGGGATCGCTTATCGCCTACGCGAAGAACACCAACTGATGGCTGACCACCGCAACAGCAAGCCGAAAAAAGGCTAACGGACATGGCCATGGGATGAAACTAGAGCGCTTCCGATCCTAACTTTGTGCACGCTAAAAGATATGGAGCGCCGATGACGCAGTGTGTCGTCCGTGTCGGTGTTCTAGACGACGCGTTCAAAACTATCGAAGTTAATCCAGCGTTTGTGGGCACTCAGAGAGAGACAGAAAAGGGGAGTGCTCCGTACGAAGCAGGCGCAGCCAGACTCTGGGGTCCTTTCCTGGACCCCAGAGGGAATGTCCTACCGGTCGGACACCCGTGGCGTGATGTTTTGCCGTGATGACGGTACAAAATCATGCGACGAAGGTGGACAGTACGCAGCAAAGTATGGCGAATCTAAGCTGCGCATCAATCGAAGTTTATGTTATTCTGTCGCATAGAATATGAATATCATGCAACTTACTTGCTCAGTTTGACCTGATTTCGAATTTTCGCAGTTTTATGTAACGCAGCGTCTTCACCGACTCAGAATATACGGCAGTGAACTGAACTGGGGTCGAGCTCAGTTCAGATCAATGAAGTTCACTAAACTTGGCAGTTTTTTGCAAGAAAAAACACCAGTTATCTGGGTCAACAAGGGAAATACCGTATATCCTCTAATTATAGCCCTGGGCCATAACTATTTTGTACGGGTCCAAAGGCGGGGGGGGGGCATAATTAGAGGGCGGTATAATTCGAGGGAGGGCCTTAATTATTTTGCCACTTCGCGGGCCGAAGGCCCGCGGAATCATTTCTGGGAGGTATCCATCTAAGGGTGCCCCTTTGGTTCATACCAATGATAATAAAAAATAAAAAAATTTAGTGTCACGAACACCTGTCCCAATATGTTCCCCATGCTCTAAATTGTCGAGAAAACATGTTTTCCTGGCAAGGTATACTTGCCTTTTAAATGGGTTATTGGCTGTTACTCTAATTAGGGCCCCGGGCCATAATTAGAGGGGCATAATTATTTTTTACGGGTCCAAAGGGGGCCATAATTAGAGGGGGCGATAATTAGAGGAGTTGCTATAATTAGAGGAAATACGGTATCATGGCCAGTATTGACTCTGGGAGCGGGCTCTGCCAGAAATTGAGCTACTTTTGATGGGAAAAATCCGAACATAACCTTCGCAGGCGACGGCAACGATTTCAAGCAAAAAACCCTGGGTTTGGGGCAAACAAAATTGCTGGATATTTAGCAGAGGACTACACATTGTCTCAGATCAGCAATCCGAATTTTTTGGCCGAACCACGTGAAGGTCGAGGTTTCTCGGCCCACCAAAGTGTCTCGAAAATTTTCATCGGACATGTTCGAAGTTCGAACCAAAGGGTGCCCCGAGTTCTATCGAGTTCAGCTCAACCCGCGTGCACGTGAATCATGCGTATTTTATGTCCCACGAACAACATAAACATTCGGAAAAACAAGTCATACAGAGCGCTCTTAGCCGGCGGAAGGCGCAGAGTACAAGTTCGTCGAGAAGCCGAGTTGGATGTTGTCGTAGTCGAAGACCAGGCAGTACTTCCTTGCCAGAGCAGCGCCCAACGAGAAGAACCCTGGGACAATGTCGCTGCCGTAAACGTTAAAGATACAGTCCGGACCGGTAGCTGAGAGAGGTCGAACGAGCTCAGCGCCAGGGATCTCGAACCGCTGACCGCTCAGTGTCAGGAAAAGCGATGGAACCGAGGCGTTGCACGCGATTTCGTAGACACCGTATGCGTTCTTCTTCGCCCCAGCGGCTTTGGCGAGGCCGTCCGCCACCTTCGTGGGTCCATCGAGAACGCTGAAAAGGTTTGAATTTTTAGGCATGTCGGAAAGTTCCCGTCGGGAAATAATAACTCCTGAACATAATTAGCGGAGCATCAGCACTCTGTTCGAGCGAGCATTGCGGCTCGGTACATGTAGACTTAATACTTAATATCCGGGCAATACCTGTACCGTAAGTACGTTATGTATCTTATGCTACAGATCGTACCGTACCGTAACTACAGGCCATACTGCGTTCGGGTCGGGGGCGGCCAGCACAGCTTTCGGTACGGGTTTAGGTACGCTGGTCCCTACTTTTTGCTTTCATTGACCCTGAGCAGCTTGACAGTACTGTACGGTTTGCGGTGCGCATGTAGTGTCAAAATAACCGTACCCATGGGTTATTTTGGCATTAAGGTCGTAAACTTGCGCTATGCTAGCAGCGCACGCACGTACATGGTAAGCAAAAAAAGCGGGTTCCATGGTACATATGGGTACGGACGAACAGGGCTGGGCGGCAATCGAAAGTGGCATCAAATTCGGTATTTTTGGAATTGTAACGGTTTTAAATTTTGGAATCGGATCGGATCAGGCTGTTGAGGCGCACTCGCATAACGTAACCGTTACGCGAGCTTGCGACGGTCTCTAAGCACACTGTATTTTGTCTTCAGCTTAGCGCTTACAAACTCTCGAAGCCGAAATCCGCCTTCCACACCTCCCCGGCGGGCCGCGGAGCTTCGAAACCGCCAAAGGAGACCCGGTCGAGCGACGCAATCGACGGGTCGTTGTCGATCGCCGTCATGTACTTCACGTTCGGAGCGCAGTTCTTCGTGTCAACGTCGCCGTAGGTGATCGTTCCACCGGGCAGATCTGGTGAGCGAATGCCCTCCCGGATCAGCGCGACAGTGACCACGTTCTTTTGGATCGCTCCTTGTTGCTTAGCGTTGTACAGGAGCGGAGCAATGCCAGGGAGGGCGAACGCCGCCGGACCGATTCCTAAACCCCGGAGTGGGTACGAGGGGGGCAGCAACACTAGGTGTGGGTACTTTTTCTTCTGCGAAAAGTCTTGCCTTTTCGCGAAAATAAAAGACCACGTTGAATAACCCTCGCAAAAAATCCTAGGTCCGCGCACGCAGATTCCATTTTTTAAGTAATTTTCCCTTTCTGTTTTTGGTTTTCAGGTAGCGCGAAAAATTCTAGCGAATAGGACTTCTTTTTTGCCAAAATGCACATTTTTCGGATTTCTTTTTCTACATGAACTGCTCTAGTTTTTGTTTAACAAATCGGTTAATGGGGCAAATACGTCAAGTATGCTTTTACGACGGAAAACGCCTGACGAAGGCGAAGCATAGCAAGAAAAATAAGAAAATATCGGTGAAATTTGTACGATCGCTAAGTTGGCAAAAAATGCACTCTCGCAAAAAACTGATTAAAAGACGAGGGCTTCATAACTAGAACAATATTTGTTCTGTCATCGAGCGAGACACCAGCCCCAGGCTTACCGAGGACGCCATCATAGGCCATGTCAGCGCCGAAGATGCCACTCGTTGCCTGTCCGAACGTCTGCGGCTGAACGGTTAAACCATTCGTGTCACCGAGCTGAAATTATCTGGGAGTACATTTATAATTTCCGACGCTCACCGTCACAGTATCGATGCCAACGAAGCCGTCGGCATCCGCGCCGGTCGAGAAAACGTCCGTGAAGTGCTTCCCGTCCTTCTTATAGGACGAAGACTTGGCGCTATCGAAGCGGTTGCGCCACCCGCAATCCTCCATCTTGTCGAGCTCTGAGGGCGTCAGTCGCGTAACGCTCTTCGCCCTGCAGCAGCGAGGGTCGCACAGTGATTTGCAGTAGACTAAATGCCATCAGAGTAAAGGACGTTTCGCTAGTTGCAAAGACTTTGAAAATTGAAGTTCCTTTAGGGGGGCTAACAGCAAAGTGACTGACGACTATGTGCAGGTATGCCATGGCTTGAGCATGGCATTCGTATCAGATGTGCGTTGGACCGGCTCAGCGACGCTGAGCCGTGCCGTCAACAGACCCTCCCATGAAGTGACTCCGTGACGTGACAACGGTACGGCATGGCTCACGGCACCTTACGGCGGCCATTTGAACATCCTTTTGTTCAAATCACGATGCATCCCTTGGCTACACTAACGTCAGGATGGTGTTTGTGCCAAGCCCAAGCAGGACGCCAGTGGTACTTAGAATAAGTCCCGCGCTGTTACGGTGCCGTGTTCGCCGTTATTACGGTACGCATAGGTCACGACTTGTGGTCCTCTCATCTCTGTCACTTACTCGTATCTTTGCAGAACGAAGGGCACTTCGTCGAAGGGCACGTCTTGTCGGGCACCCAAAACGCTCCCGTGTTGAGGCTGAGTAGGACGAGGAAGCGCTGCGGGGGTGTTCCGATGCTTACGTTCGCGATGTATTCGCCGTCCTCGTAGTCGATCAGCGGCTGGCTGTTCGATGCCGCCGCGCGAGAGGACCGTATCGCTGTCTTGAGGTCTTGGTAGACGCCCCATTTACCTAAAAAGGCGCATTTTTATGAATTTGATAGGTGGATCGGAGACGGGAATTTTTTAGAGCCTAAAAAACCGTAAATATGTTTTAAGCTTGGAAGTTGCTGGTTTTATACGGCTTTTCAACATACTGTCTAACTAATTGGTTCTCTCATTAATGCAAACATGGGCCTATTTACTGGGACGGCTATTCACCCAAGGCATGGTGTCACACGTCTATCGATGTCGTCGTAAAGCGCTTAACGACGGCTTACCTGTTCGAATAAGCCTCGAGCGTGTGCTTTCGATACGATGAACGTTGACCGATACGCCGTTTGCATTCGAGAACGCTGCAAAGCACAACACCGCCGCTATGAACACCAAAAAGAGGTTCATCGCGCTTTGTCTGCGCATTCTGCTCGATCGCTCTTATGTACCCATGCCTCGATCGCCCACACGTTTTCGAAGTGCGTCAAAAGGGCCCTTATCGCTTTCTTGGAGACCGTTAATTGATGGCTGACTAGCACAAAAGCGAACGTAACTAAAGCTAAATGAGGTGTGGCGGGAAATTAAGCTGGAGTCGAAGGAGAAATATGCTCTCTGTTTTGGTCTTACCATCGTGCAAGCCAAACAGCGGGAAGCGTCTATTTCCACCCGAATTCGTTTAGTTGCTACCGTGGCAGAAGGTCCAAATACGGCAGATGCACGATATGCGAATCCACGGAGAAAATGAGACAAACCTAAATGGAAGCAAGAAGTCTTTATGCCAGGTATAGAACCTTTGGTGGTAGAGCGGCGTACCACGAGGTCACGATGCGGGAAAGTAAGAAAGGACACCGACAATTTAGTTAGCTGCGTACGATCGTCGCCATTAAGCTGTTTAAATTTCAGAGAACAATTAAACTAGGCCGCTGTAGGGAAGAGTGTTGGTTTCGGACCTCGGGCGCAGGGTATTTTTGCCATTTTTTGGTCTGTTTCGACGGTTTTTACCAGCTTCGGCTTAACTGGCCCAATTTTTTTGCTGTCAGTGAACCATCGAAGCGCAATCGCAACGGTCTTGCACTATCCAAGATAGTGCTACAACAGCCCTGTCTGCGGGAATAATCTGCTATACATATTTGAAGCCATCACGCTGCCGCGATTTTTTTTCGGTCCCGCTTTGTTCTGATGGTAAACAACGTCCTGCAATGATCCACGTGCACTCCCAAGCAACGTGAGAACAACATGCGGACCAGCTTTTGTCCTTACCCTGTTGCAACATCGTTCGCTGCACGTTGCCTGCTGCGCGAGGCCGGATGTGCACCAAGTGCAAGTCCGGTGCACCCTACGCGGTATCACATTTCGAGGAGGTACAAAGTCGCACGCGATCGGAACGTTGCAAGGAATCAACTCACGCGGTGGATTGCTTGACGAAAATAAATTCGCGAGGAAGAAAGAGTACAAAAGCGTCATCCGCGTTCGCTTCAGGTGTAAAGGTGTAAGCAGTTTCCGCTTGCAAGATCAATTGATCGCTGACAGTTTATGTCCCGATTGCTAAGCCCATTGTGCAGTCGCGTCGTACTACCTGGGCGGCGTGGGAGGAGGATTTTCTGTGCATAACGAAATTTCTGAAATGTTAGACCTCTTTGTTAACCTTTGCTATTTCCGCTCCAAAAATGCCTTTAACAGATGCTTGCATATTTGGCTTCTTATAGCCAGGAAATGGGCACTCCCTCGCCTGCGTCAAGCGCATCGAAGCTTATCAAGGCAGCCTTCTCGTCGTTTATACCGGACCAACCTGAGAGACGTTGCGTGATGTGCGGTGGACACGCCAAGAATCGACACTTCGGCGTTGTCGCTTGCGAAGCTTGTGCGGGTAAGTGTCCAAAGCAAGACATTCGCAGCTCATTACGAGCATTTAGTGTTCTATCGACGATCAGTGGCAGCCCCTACCAGCCCCTACTGCAAGTGCCCGAGGAGGCACGCGAATAGATGCAGTAAGTCCGTGTCGATTCTACTGCTTCCTACAGTGAAAATCATCCCAAATTCCAAGGTTGATGACCGCATTGGTAACCCGAGCCGGAAGCCGCAAAACAGGTGTATTTGTGGCTGTTTGTAATCGTGCTGTGGACGTACTAAAAACTTTGCGGCTCTTGGTACGCTCAAAATCGATCTGTGGCGTTCGACAAGGCATGGGCCTAACTGTGTCAAATTTTCCCGTTGGTACTTTGCAAAGTCGTATCGAGTAAATAGCCCACGCCGCCAGTGAGCATTTTTAGGAACCCGCCGAATCACGGAGAGCGAAGACGACGGTACCGCCGACTACATTGCGGTGTGTCTTTTTGTCATAATCCCTATCATCATCGCATTCCTTGTCTTGGTAACGTACTTGAACAGCACATAAGTGGTGAATCACTGCTGAAATATTTGACATAAAATGTACATATGTTGGTTGGAAATAGGGGTGTCGATATGAGAGTTTACTTTGCAAGTTCTCTGTTTATGAAGTCAGTTCTAAGAAGGGTTATTCCGCAACGCGTAGCTAGTCTATTTTGTCGAGAACGTCGTCGGCCAGGTTGCCAGCAAGCGGGTCTAAAAGCGATCTGTGGCATTTCCACAAACTCACATAAAACGGTGGCGGTATGTGGCCACCATATGTATCGAGCTCGATTTTCAGGCACTGAACTGATCCAGATCTAGTTCAGTACTGTACACTGAAGGTTCGGCGAACTGACAATTCAGTAGGTCACTGGTCGCTTGAACTCAGTGGTGGGACCCGATACAGGTCGAAGGCACGTGTTTTCGGCGAATTATTGCCTCGTATGCCAAACACAGTTCTAACATGGCCTACGACGGCTGATCCAGGTTCGAATGGCCAATTATTGGACTAATTTTTGCAACACAAGCACAAAAATTGTTCTTGCGCCGCTTGCGCGGGATGTTTTAGATTGAAACGTGCTAATAAAAAACACTTCAAACGACGTTAAAATGTAAAATCCAGCATGTAGAAAAAACAGGTTAGGGTACCGCCCCCCCCCCTTCGGCTGGATCCTAGGTACTCCCCTGCGAGAACTTAATGCTTGGAAACGCCTTACACTTGTTGAGGATCTTCACGGCAATGCGGTAGAGCTTGGGACTGACGCGTCGAAGAATCGGAAGTAGTTCGTCCACATTTTCGACGCTCGCATTCTTCACGGCTTGCTCGACCCTCTTGATGTCGGCCATGGTGATCTGAGCCAGATCCTGTCTAATGTCGGCGGGAAGCGAGTCTAACATCGATCATAGTAGATTGGCTTAAACAACCATAGCCTTGCTTTTGATGTTCTGTGGGACCAGGTCAAGCGGCGATCCAGTCTTCCCACGTCCGATGTTGGCAGCGCCAGCGGCGACGACCATGAGAGTAAGGAGAAAGACAGACTAGAATGTGGAAAGACAGAGAGTCGTTCAAAGGCTCAGCTTAACAATAAAACGTGTGCTTACCTTCATCGCTATCACACTTTTCTTTAGTCTAACCTGAAATTGCAGTTCACAAGTTGATGGCTCCTGTCCTTGCAGGTTTTATACCAACTAGTAAAGATAATATTTTCGTCTGTGCTTGTTTGCTATTTGCTCAACGCGTCGCAAAACACAATGAGTTATGATTTTAGTGATCCCGGTTTTGCATACCGAACGGCTAATGATCATCGCGATATTCACGATAGCGGCGTCGTGGTAGGTTCGTGGGAGTTATTTTTAGAGTTACCGTTATCAATGTGATCGTCAAAACAGCAGCAGGTGTAGCGCGACGATCGTTGAGAACAGACAATACAGGGCAAATTTCTGAGTAATTTCTATCGACTTCATACAAACATCTATCCAAAGGGAACTAAGGCGTTGTTTCCAGGTAAGTGTCCCGCTTATGCTAGCCCCCCCCCACCCCTCCCGAATACCTCCGTAATTACGGGATACCTACCACCATGGCATTTTACCGTGGCGCTTCGACGCCGGCTTAGCTTTAATAACTCTTTTTAAGGGTTTCTGTATAGTACTAGTAAAGACCCCTATAATGAGTTTAAAAAGTTTGACTCCCCCTTCATAAAAAGATGCCCCCATACTAACGTAGTACCCATCAATGCACGCAGCGAACATATACTCGCCGAAAAGGCCCCCTGGGTGACGATCGCGGACTTTTACCCCTTGCCTCCCTCGCCGCATGACCACGCACGCAGTTTTTGAACGATCCTCAATAAATGTATGCGTTTATTTCGCGATAACGCAAAGGGCAGTTGCCACCCGAAGTTCCGGGCACAACGAGCATATCTTAGCCACTCATGGGCGGGTACAAGTTCTCCGATAAGCCGAGTTGGACATTGTCGTAGTCGAAGACCAGGCAGTACTTCCTCGCCAGAGCGGCCCCACCGAGAAGAATCCCGGATACAGGTCGCTGGCGTAGACGTTGAAAATGCGGAAGTTTGGATCGGCCGCTAGCTGGGCTCGGACCTGTTCCGACCCGGGGATCTCGAAGCGGTGGCCGTTCAGCGTCAGGAAGAGGGAGGGAACCTTCGCATTGCATTGAATGAAGTAGGAGTCATTCATCATTCACGTCCTTCAGCGCACCAACCGCCTTTGCCAGACCGTCCATCACTTTTGAGGAGCTATTCAGAACGCTGAAACCGTCTCATGCTTTCAACTTCCTCAAACGCCCTGCCCCTACCCGCCTTGAATAGGGTCA
>JNEY01000182.1:167881-184535 GCA_020875895.1 Aphelenchus avenae
CCCCCCCCCCTCCCTCTCTATTAAACCCCCTCCCCCTCTCTATTGAGCCCCACCCTCTCTCGGACCCCTTAGTAATATAAGCCCCCCTCTCTAATAATCCCCTAGAGGTCGGCAACCTCCCCCCCGTACCGTACTCCGTACCGTAGAATACGGTACGCAGTACGGTACGGTACGGAATACGGTACGGTTGCCGACCTCTATAATCCCCCTCCTTAAGCTTAAGCCAAAGCCGAGGCTAAGCCGAAAGTTTTGGCATGTTTTCAAGTATTTTCTCAACTGAATGCCTCTTTTTAAGGGCGTTTAGGTATTCCAAGGGATAATGGTGGCTCATAAGGGGCAAGTGTTGGTAAAGACCAAACTTTAGGTAAAAAATGGTCTAACTTTTGAGTCTTTTCTGGCCAGTTTTGATCCCCATGGGGGTTTATTCGAATAAATACGGTAGGTACTCTAGTCCGGTTCTCGAATTTGCACGAGCCAAACAGCGGCCAAAGCCGATGACGGCCGACGACCGTTGCGTCGATGACCGTAATGAGTGACAGCTATCGCAGTCAATGGCGCGTTCAGTGTGGGCTAGAACAGATGCTGTTCGATGACCAGTATATAACTGAACTCTCCGGTTCCCGGACATTCCTAAAAATTTAACTGTGAATCAGATCCAGTCAGTTCAAGTGAATCTTCAAAAGTCGCTTGTTCCTGTGGTGTCAAATCGTAGTGGAAACAGCAATGCAGAAGAAGCGACGTGATCGATTTTTTCATCCTTTACTTCTTTAAGTGCCTAGAGGAAACCTATTCGAACTTGTCTACGTTCTCTTCAGTCTATCAGAGCAATATTTTGCGAATGTCCGGCAGAGTTCGTCTTCGGGCTTCACGAGCTTCATGCGCATGCAACACAGGCGTCAGACCGAAAGCCAGAAGTGCACCAAAGTTTAGTTTCATCATCCCGCCAGGGCATGTGAATACGTCACGTGGATGGTCATGCCCTGGTCCACCTTAATGCACGACCGTTTGTAGGTCCTGGTGTGTCCCACTTAAAGAAGGTACCTGAAAGATACACCATCTTCCCCGCACCGTACATTGCGCGTAGTACACAGCTACACTATGCTCGGAATAAGCGGAATGTGGAGAGATTCCCACTCCCGCAGAGACTTATACGCCTGTACAAACACTAGTCTTGAACGAGGAATCGTAATTTGATGCACGTTTGCTAACGTGCGAGAGCTTTTGCAGATGCTACGAGGCATGGTGGCAATCTTTGCAACCAGTGAATTTGCTCATTTTGGAGAGTTTACTGAAATTTTGAAATGAAATTTACTGAAATTTGACCTGAAACGAACTGGACCAGACCGCATTCAGTTGAAGTTCACTTAATACCGGAAATGTTATAAATGAACTTGTAAGTTCAGTCATGATAAAAACATGACAAAACTACTCCGCCTCCAAACAGCCAAATATCGGAACGACTAGATTAACTGTTGTGTATCACTTACCGAAATTTCTCTAATTTATCCGTTATCCGGAGATAATGTTTCGACCGACCCATTGTAGAAAATTTTAAAATTTTATATGCTCATAACTTTTTTTGTCTTGCGTACGTGTGACTCGCTGTACGTTTTAAAATGCTTGCTTCATCGTTATCTATTCGAATATGAACTTAGAACGGCAGTGCGCATACCCCGGGCAAGCTAAAAATTTTGGGGTAGAGGGTATAATTAGAGGTGGAGAACAATTAGAGGGAGGGGATAAATTAGAGCAAAAACGGTAACCATCAACAGTCGCCGAGACAAACAAACATTCGTTATTTACTGGTCTCTAAAATCGTTTTTGCTGAAGTTCTGTTCGAATTCTATTTAGTTCAGCTCAATTCCGCGTCGATGCGAATCAAATACCTGTGCGTACTTTATGTCTCACGAACAACATAGGTAAACGAATGGAAATGCAAGACATACAGCGCGCTCTTAGCCGGGAGAAGGCGCAGAGTAGAAGTTTGTCGAGAAGCCGAGTTGGACGTTATCGTAGTCAAAGACAAGGCAGTACTTTCTTGCAAGAGCAGCGCCCAACGAGAAAAACCCAGGAACAATATCGCTGCCGTAAACGTTAAAGATACAGTCGGGACCGGTAGCTGAGAGAGGTCGAACGAGCTCGGCTCCTGGGATCTCGAAGCGCTGACCGCTCAATGTCAGGAAGAGCGAGGGAACCGTGACGTTGCACGCGATTTGGTAGACGCCGTATTCGTTCTTCTGCGCGCCAGCGACCTTCGCAAGACCGTCCGTCACTTTCGTGGGGCCATCCAGAACGCTAAAAAGGTTTGAGGATTCAAGTATGCCGAACACTTCCCGTCGGAAAATGCAACCTCCTACCCATAATTATCGGAAATGCAGTACTCTGTCCAAATGAGCATTGTGGCGCAGTATATGGAGGTCGTCGCCACGGTAACGCAAAAACACCATATACGGAACCGGTATGCGAGGTCGCGACGGTCAATAAGCACCCTATCGTTTGACTTCCCCTTAGCGCTTACAAAGTCTCGAAGCCGAAATCCGCCTTCCACACGTCCCCGGCGGGCCGCGGCGCTTCGAAGTCGCCGAAAGAGACTCGATCCAGCGACGCAATCGACGGGTCGTTGTCCATCGCCTGGATGTACTTCACGTTCGTAGCACAGTTCTTTGTGTCGACATCGCCGTAGGTGATCGTTCCTCCGGGCAGGTCCGGTGACCGAATGCCTTCGCGGATCAGCGCGACACTCACCACGTTCTTCTGGATTACTCCCTGTTGCTTAGCGTTGTACAGGAGCGGAGAAATGCCCGGCACGGCGAACGCGGCGGGTCCGATGCCTAAAACCCGTATTAGGTACGAGGGAGGCACCAGCACTTGGTACGGGTATTTTTTCTTCTGCCCAAAGCCTTGCCTTTTCGCCCAAAGAAAGGACCACAACGAATAACCCTCACAAAAAAATCTGGCTTCTCTCATGCAGGTAACTGCTGACGAGGGCGAAGCATAACGGGGAAAATTAGAAAATATCGGTCAAAATTTGTTTGATGGCTAAGAAATGCAAGCGGACGAAACATTGATTAGAAACCCGAGAATTAAAACTAGAACAATATTTGTTCTGCCATCGAGCGAGGCACGGGTCTGAGCCGTACCGAGGACGCCATCATAGGCCATGTCAGCGCCGAAGATGCCACTCGTTGCTTGTCCGAACGTCTGCGACAGAACGGTTAGCCCATTGGTGTCGCCGAGCTGAAATTCTCCGGAAGTACATTTTGTGTTTCTATAATACTTTTGCTCACCGTCACAGTGTCGATGCCGATGAAGCCGTCGGCATCCGCGCCGGTCGAGAAAACGTCCGTGAAGTGCTTCCCGTCCTTCTTGTACGAGGAAGACTTGGAACTATCGAAGCGGTTGCGCCAGCCGCAGTCCTCCATTTTGTCGAGCTCGGCCGGAGTCAGTCGCGCTACGCTCTTCGCGCTACAGCAGCGCGGGTCGCATAGCGATTTGCAGTAGACTAAACGCCATCAGCGTGAAGGACGTTTCGCTAGTTGAAAAGACTTTGAAAACTGAAATTCCTTTTAAGCCTAAGGTTGTTGTAATGATGATCAAGTGGGCTAACAGCAAAGTGACCGATGACGATGTGCAGGTATGCCTTGGCTAGAGCATGGCATTCGTATCAGATGTGCACTGGACCGGCTCAGCGACGCTGAGCCGTGCCGTCAACAGACCCTCCCGTGACGTGACGCCGTGACGTGACAACGGCGTGCGGTGCCCGTTACTATGACGTTTACGCGGCCATCTTAACGGCCCGCAGAGGTTACCACGGCATGGAGGGGTTGCCATGGTGCGCCCCACTTCACGAGGGTGGTCCTCGCCATCTCTGTCTCTTACTCGCATCTTTGCAGAATGATGGGCACTTCGTCGAAGGGCACGTTTTGTCCGGCACCCAAAATGCGCCTGTGTTGAGGCTGAGCAGGACGAGGAAACGCTGCGGAGGCGTTCCGATGCTGACGTTCGCGATGTACTCGCCGTCGTCGTAGTCGATCAGCGGCTGGCTGACTGAAGCCGCGCGAGAGGATTGTATCGCTGTCTTGAGATCCTGATAGACGCCCCATTTACCTAAATATACGCATTTTACCAGTTTAATACAGTATTTCTTCGAATAATTCCCCCTCGAATAATTCCGCCTCTAGGGGCTCCTACGAACAATGGTTCCCCAGGGGAACTCTTCGAGGAAATACGGTAACCAGAGTTTTAGGCTCGATTTTAAACCGCAAACATCATTCTGGCTTTGAGTTGTCTTTGAAGATTTCCCTTCGTCTAATTTGGTCCTCAAAAATATCTGCTGTTATTCCCCGGGGAATCCGACAAGAACGGAGCTGAGTAATCGGAAACTTGATCAGTTACTGACGCGGGTCGGTCGAGAATTTTTCCGTAATCGGCTTACACCATCTTTGGTCCGCAAAGCCGTAATCGCCGAAATTTAATAAAAAGCCGTACATACGTTTCAGCTTGGAAATTGTTGGTTCTATACGGCTTTTCAAACTATTGCTTAACTAATTGGTCGTCTTATTCATGCAAATATGGGCCCATTTACTGGGACGGCTGTACGCCCAACGCACAGTGTCATATGCCTATCACGGTCGTCACAAAGCGCTTAACGACTGCCTACCTGTTCGAATAAGCCTTGAGCGAGTGCTTTCTATGCGATGAACGTTGACCGATACGCCATTTGCACTCGAGAAAGCTGCAAAGCTCAGTACCGACGCTTTGAGCGCTAAAAAGACGTTCATCGCGCTTTGTCCGCAGCCGCAGCTTTCGCTCAGTCGTCGCGTCTTATGTACCCATACCTTGATCGCCCACACGTTTTCCAGGTGCGTCAAGAGGGCTCTTATCAATGTTTCGGAGAACGCTAATTGAAGCTGGCCACCAGGAGAGCACGCCGACGTAGCGCTAAATAAGGTGTGGCGGGTTATTACGCAGGAGTGGAAGGAGAAATGTACCCTCTGTTTTGGTCATGACTTCGTGCAAACCAAACAGCGGCGAGCGTCGACTACGCTAACGAGTGTTCGCATCTGTTTCGTAGATGAATCACAACTATAGCGTAGGAAATTATGGCGCTATATTGCAGCTGAATCGAAGAGTTAGTGGCCTTCCCTAGCCTGGAATGGAGAACTACCAGCAACCTGATTTCATTTAGTTGCTACCGTTGCAGCAGGCCCGCACACAACTAGCATCAGCGGCCGACCCTTCGTTATGACCTCCTTGCATAGACTCGCTAGACGTTTTGCGACTTACGTGCCCTCCTACGCACCGTCAGCACTCCTTTCGCGAGAAATAGAAAAAGTTGAGTGGAAACGGTCTGTATAAAAAAACCGAATTTTAAACGTCAACTGAACAAATTGCCCATTTTCACAAAAAGGTTCCCCGTTCCGCTTCGTCTTTCAAAGCGCTTCTGCAAGCCTCCGGTCAAGCGTAAAACACGATGCTTCACTCACAACGCACAATCATACGGGCGACCGTTTGCTTTTTGGCTTTAAATGTTGAATGTTTTTGGCCAATTACGACCGTATTTGACAGTTTTCGCCGTTCTTAACCCTGTTGCATACTTGACAGTCGTATGCACAAGCTTGAACGCGATAAGCGTTGGACACCGGTTCAAGAAGGTGCGTAGGTAGGGGGGGGGCATGCTCTATGGAGGGTGGGGGGGGGGGCAAAAANGCCCCCCCCCCTGGGAGCCCTGGGTTTAATAGATCTCGCGGAGTCTAATAGAGAAAAATCCTAAGTTGCATCGTGCCCGACCGCTAGGCCTGCGCTCGGGACTTGTGCCGAATCGTCGGGTATAGCGCTGCGGTATATGCACTGCTCAGACATGCGGTCGGCAAGAAAAAAAGAGGCCGTCCCTGGAAATTTTCCTGAAACGCCTTCCCCTGTGCAGGGGTCCCGACCTCGTCCGTATGAGGTGACGACCTCGTCCACACTCCCTTACCCGGATCCCTGCAGGTCGCTGTGCACTTTGTAGAAGGACACGTCTTGTCGGGCACCCAAATCGCTGCAGTATTGATGCTGAGCAAAAGGAGGAAGCGTTGTGGCGGCGTTCCGATGGTGACATTCGCGATGTACTCGCCGTCCTCGTAGTCGATCAGCGGCTGGCTGTTCGACGACGCCGCGCGAGAGGACCGTATCGCTGTCTTGAGGTCTTGGTAGACGCCCCATTTACCTAAACTGTTCGTATGTCCCAGGGCTCGTCCGATTCTTTTTAAATGAAGAAGCGTGGTATCGCTCAGCAGAGGGCAGCCGTTCATTTCCGTCCGGCGATGGTTGACTCCCACACATTTTAGACGTTTTGGTAGCGGAAATTAAGTCAGTGACGTTTTAATCACCAAACTGTATTTCTTACCCAGTAGCAAAATTATTTTGCCACGTGGTCAAGAGCCTAAGCTTTAGCGTTCAAATCGCGTGGAGCCCCAAACACAAAGTGCTTAACGACGACTTACCCGTTCGGATCAGCCTCGAGCGCGTGCTTTCGATACGATGAACGTTGACCGCTATGCCGCCTGCGTCCGAGAACGCTGCGAAGCTCAGTACCGACGCTATGAGCGCCAAAGAGAGGTTCATCTTGCGTTTGTTTGCATCTTCTGCTCATTGTCCTTAAGTACACATGCGCTTACCGTGCACCATTTCGAAGTGCGTCAGGGGGTCGCTTATCGCCTACGCGAAGAACACCGATTGATGGCTGACCACCGCAGAAGCAAGCCGAGATAGGGCTAAAGGAGGTTTGGCCATGGGATGAAACTAGAGCGCTTCCGATGCTACCTTTGTGCACGCCAAAAGATAGTGAGCGCGCTTGACGCAGTGCGCCGTCGGTCGGTGTCCTAAATGACACACAACTATCGAAGTTGGTCCAACATTTGTGGGCACTCAGAGAGAGCCAGAAATGAGGAGTGCTCGGTTCTGAGTCGGTGCAGGCAAGCTCCAGCTTGTTTACTGGGTCAGCCCTGGACAGTAGAGGTGATGCGCCATACCGAGCTTTACTCCGTGGCGTGCGATTTTGTCGTGTCCATGTTACGTCAAAACGGTACGAAGAGGGTCACTGAGTACATCGAATAGTAGCTGCTCGTCAAGCGAACTTTATGTTATTGCATCGCATATAATTTGGAAATCATGCAACTTACTTGCTCAGCTTGACCTAGTTGCGGTTTTTCGCAGTTTTATAAAGCAGCGTCTTCAGCGAGCCAGTCCTGAACTGTGGGTTGAGTTTAGTTCAGTTCACTGAAGTTCACTGACCTTGGCAGTTGTTTGCAAAAAAACCAGTAGTTATCTGGGTCTATGAGGGGCAGTATTACCATCTGAGATCGGGCCCTGCCAGAACTGAACTACTTTTGATGGAAACAGTATTTACTGAATTCGACGGTATTGCTACAAAGCCGGAGTAGCAATGTTATATTCTTGCAAACTGCCCAGTGCCTCAAATACCTCCATTTGCACTACCTTTAGTGCAATGCTTGCACTTTAGGTATCAATGCAATGCTTGCTTTGGCACCCAACTACCTTGCATCTTTTGTGTACGTCGATCTCCAGCGACATTACGAGGCATTCCACAAACCACACGAGAACAAAATACAGATCAAATTCTGTTCAGGCCCCTACCTGCTGCAGGGTCCGCTGCACGTTGCCTGTTTTCCGAGGTAGGCCGTGCACCCAAGTACCAGTTCGGTGCACCCTGCGCGGTGCAAGTATCACATTTCACGGCGTCACAAAAGCGCATGCGGTCGAAACGCTGCCAAGAGTTAGCTCACGTGGGCCGATGCTGGACCAGAATAAATTCGGGAAGGAGCACGAGTACAAAAGCGTCACACTCGAGACAGGTCACGTGTAAGTTTCGACGTTGCAAGACCACGTGAGTGTTTTGCCTGCCCGGTTGTGCAAGTTGTGCAATCAACCGTGTACTGCCGAAGTGCGTAGTAGTCTTTTTCTCCTGACAGAGCGCAAAATTATTGCGTTTTTTATGCGTACCAGGTGCAAATTAGGGCTCAGCCCTAGGTTCCGGAACCGAGTACGAGTCCACGCCGTGTCCTAAATAGGAGTCCCAAAAATGACCGGTTATCCAGCCCAGGTACTATTCCTAGAAATGCCAGACACAGACACGCTGTCAACAGAGCTAATTTTTACTACAAAGGCCAAATTTATTTCAAAATTCTGCCGGTGTCTGATAAGTCCCAAAAAAACTCGGTGGATTTCGATGTCTTTATACGGAAGACTGCACCTGGGATCAAGAGAAATTGGAAGACCCGAGGTTAAGAAGACGACCAAACAATAGTTTTTAATAGGACTTACTGCATGTATTTGCGTGTCTCCTCGGGAACTTTCCGTTTTCAACGTGTTCTAAGCGGGTGCTCAGACATTTTGACTTGTTATAGCGAGAACATGGGTGCTTCATCGCCTGCTTCAAGTGCCGCGAAGCTTATCAAGGCAGCGCTCTCGTCGTTTATACCGGACCCACCAGAGAGACGTTGCGTGATGTGCGGCGGGCCCGCCAGAACCCGACACTTCTGCGTCGTCGCTTGTGAAGCGTGTGCGGGTAAGTCTCCAGGACAAGACATTCGGCAGTATATTGTGCGCAGTTTAGTGTTCTATCGACGATCGGTGGCAGCCCCTACCAGCCCCTACTGCAAGTGCCAGAGGAGACATGCAAATAGATGTAGTAAGTGCTTGTCCAAATTTATGTCGTGCCGATTCCGCTTTCCATTCAATTTCATATCAGTTTTAGATTTAACGAGAATTTTATGTGCAAATGCGACTGAGAAGCATCTCACTATAGGGGTTAATGGGGGCTAACTAGGGCTGGGGACCCCTCGGCTGGCGTACCGATTCCGCTTTTTCTCAAGCTTTACTACGTTTTACGTATAAAGAGAGCCAAAAAAGTGCATGATGTTCAAATGTGTAGGAATTGCCCGCCGCAAGGCGCAGTCAGAGCAAGTTTTCACTAAAAAGGTCTAGTCTTCCTCTAAACTTTCATTGGCGTCGCCTGCTGCGAACTTAGGCAAAACATACGACATGAATCGGTGGAATCGGTCGTTTGGATCGATTCCAACTTCGATGCCGATTTTTCCAAAAACATCGATTTTCGATCCCGATTCCGATTCGTCCCCAACCCTAAGGCTAACGTTGAACTGTCGTTTTCCGGTGGTCGTTTGCAAAAGCTTAGCGATTTTACGATATCACGGCAAGCTTTAAGAACACACCGTATTAGGGAGAACGAAAAAGACGGTACCGCCGATCATCTCGCTGTATGCCTGTTCATCATAATACCAATCATTACGGCATTCCTTGCCGTTGTAATCTACTTGAACAGAACGTAAACAACGACCAGACCTGAATTGTTTGAGTTAATCTGTACATATTGGAACAAGGAATATTAATGTGCGAGTTTATTTGCGAAATCCCTGGCTACGAAGTTTGAATTCGTAAAAAGGGTCGTTCACCCGACGTATTAGTATCAGTCTATTTTGTCGAGAACGTCGTCAGCCAGGTTGCCAGCAAGTGGGTCTAAAATTGACCGTTCGCCTTTCTTCCACAGAGCTGTACATAAAGCAGTGGCAGTCGCGGCGCGTTAATGCTTGAAAACGCGTTACACTTGTTGAGGATCTTCACGACAATGCGGTAGAGCTTGGGACTGGTGCGTCGAAGAACCGGAAGTAGTTCGTTTACGTTTCCACACTAGCGTTCTTCACGGTTTGCTTGACCCCTGTAATGTCGGCCATGGTGTCTGGGCCAGATCCTGTCTAATGTCGGCGGGAAGCGAGCCTAAGAACGATCAAATTGTGTCGTTCAACGGCCACATAGTCTTACTTATGATGTTCTGCGGGACCAGGTCAAGCAGCGATCCGTTATTCCCACGTCCGACGTTGGCCGCGGCAGCGACGACGACGAAGAGAGCAAGCAGAAATACAGTCTAAAACGGTGGAAATGTAGGGTGTTCTACACAGGATTAGCTTAGCAATAAAAACGCACGCTATCTTTCATTATCACTGCACTTTTCGTCGTTAAAACTTGAAACTGTAGTTGGCCAATGGATGCCTTCAGTTTTTGTAGGCTTTATACCATCCAATGCCGACAATATTTTCGTCTGCAGTTGTTTACTATTTGCTCTGCGCGTCGCCGAACATAGTCGGCGTTGATTCTAATGATCCCGAATTTGCATACTGAACGGAGAATGATCATCGCCACCGACATATAATACGCACGGCGGTATGCGCATCCTCAGCGAAATTCTCGGAATGGCTTGATTGTTTTGCATGTCTGTTTATGGCGGCGCCCGCGAAGACGTAAAGTGCTTGGTCGGAATGGCCTGGTTGTTACCGACCAACGCGGAAAAGACGGGCGAGGATCCGTAGGGTTCACTCAAGGTTTACCAGTGTCGACGGTATAGGACGCCAAAAGAGCAGTGGGTGTGAATCAGTGACCGTCATCGACTGTAAACATTAGTGCGTACGGGTGTTGCGGACCTCTCGGGTAGCGTACCGATTCCGATTCCGATTGATTCCAAAGTTTTAAACCGATTCCGATCCCGATTTCTTCAAAAACACCAATTTCCGATCCAGATCCCGATTCTTCCCCAGCCCTACTGCGTGAATTTTTTAAGAGATTTATGCCAGATAAACTAAAAAGAGTACAATGGCGACGCTGGTGACGGCTGTTTTAGGTTCGAACACTGTCAAACTCACCAAAATTCCCATATACTATGTGACCGATTTCAGGAATTTTTGCCGAAGCTCCCAATGCGTGCACGAATTTATTCCTCGCAAAATGCGAAGAACCGCTAAGCATGAAGTACCAGGCATAAAGCATATTTTAGCCGCTCATGGGCAGGTACAAGTTCTCCGAGAAACCCAGTTGGATACTGTCGTAGTCGAAGACCAGACAGTACTTCCTCGCCAGGGCAGCGCCCACCGTGAAGTATCCAGGGAATATGTTGATGCCGAAAACGTTGAAAATGCAGTCATTTGGAAGTTTCACGTTGAGGGGTCGGACCAGTTCCGATCCCGGGATCTCGAAGCGCTGGCCATTGAGCGTCAGGAAGAGCGATGGGACCGTGGCGTTGCACGCGATCTTGTAGAGGCCACCGCCCTTCTTCGCACCAGCGACATTCGCGAGACCGTCCGCAACGTTTCGTGGGGGCAGTCAGAGCGCTAAAAATCATTAAAAGTGTCATGTGCGTCACTCATTCTGAAAAATATCATCACCGTCGTGTAATCCGGAAGAAACGGTACGATGATCGTTCAAGTTTTCACGACGTGGTACTCATAAAAATTGTCCGAAAGTCAGCTGCATGTCTTACTTGTGTTAATTAAACACAAAAAACAAGACAACCATCATCAGTGACGATGGGTTGCGTCGAGTTTATACTGGACTCATTTTACGTGCTCTCATTTTTAAGGATTATTCCTCCAAAAATTACACCCCTTTCCTTGATACCGAGAAAGTAAGGCAATTGCTTTTACCGTCTTCGAGGGCCACCTTAGCCCTGTACGCTTACAAAGTCGCAATTCCGAAATCCGCCTTCCAAACGTCGCCGCCGGGCCGCTTTGCTTCGAAGCCGCCGAAGGAGACTCGATCCAGCGACACAACAGAAGGATCCTTGTCCATCGCCGGGATGTACTTCACGTCCTGACCACAGTTCTTCGTGTCCACGTCGCCGTAGGTGATCGTACCGCCGGGCAGATCCGGCGACTGAATGCCTTCGCGGATCAGCGCGACAGTCACCACGTTCTTTTGGATTACTCCTTGTTGCTTGGCATTGAAGAGGAGTGGCCACATACCCGGGAGGGCGCTTTTCGCTGGTCCGATGCCTGAACGTCGGTGCGGTCCAGACAAAGGGTTCAAAAGGAATAATTGCTACAAAGCTGGTTTCTGGTGGAAGCGAAAATACACGTGCCCGGGATGCGCTGAATGCAGGTTTCACTACGCAGGCCTATTTTTCTGTTTTGACTTTCAGCACAATTATGGCTTATGTGAATTTTTGCTCATCCTAACTTGTTTTCTTTCTTTTTTTCTTGTATGAATTTTGGTAAAGCATGTTAATGGCAGAAAATACAAAGAAACATGCTTGTTGACGATAAATATTCAAGCGCACCGAATGCGAAGGTAAACAAGGGAAATTTTTTAGAAGAAGAACGACGGTTAAAAACTGCGAACTGACAAAAAGCTGATTGAAGCAAGACGAAAAAGTGTTACTTGGTGTTGTTTTTATCTAAATCATTGAACCCAAGCTTACCGAGTACGCCGTCGTAGGCCATGTCATCGCCGAAGATGCCGCTTGTGGCCTGTCCGAACGTCTGCGACGGAACGGTCAGCCCATTGGTGTCACCGAGCTGAAATTATTTAGCCTACTTAGAAAAAACAGCGGGAGGACATCCTAGCATTTCCAGAGCGTTCCGACGCTCACCGTAACTGTGTCGATGCCGATAAAGCCGTCGGCATCAGCGTCAGAGAAGATGTCCGTGAAATGCTTCCCGTCCTTTATGTAGGACGAAGACTTGGAGCTATCGAAGCGGTTGCGCCAGCCGCAGTCCGCCATTTTGTCGAGCTCCGACGGCGTCAACCTAGCGACGCTCTTCGTACTGCAGCAGCGCGGGTCGCACAGCGACTTGCAGTAGACTAAAAATCACCAGCATAAGCACTGGAGATTGCTTCTCGAGCCTCCCATATTCGCGTGTATGCTGCCATGCGAGCTATGTACTATAGAGGTCGTTCTCACATGATTTCTGTCTCACAATGCCTGGCAGCCACACGTCTGTGTAATGCGCGTAGGATATGCAGCATGCATGGCATGCAGAGGAGGACGATATACTGGTTATACTGTTAGTTCTGGGTGCCTAAAGAGCATACGCCACGCGTTCCTTGCGGCACACCAATGGATTCACAGGCCGGAGTGTTGGCGTTCGCTGGTGTCCATAGCCCCGAAACCACTATTCAACTATTATTGGTCGCATTCGCTTACCCGCGTCCTTGCAGTACGATGGGCACTTAGTCGAAGGGCACGTCTTGTCGGGCACCCAAAATGCGCCAGTGTTGAGGCTGAGCAGGACGAGGAAGCGCTGCGGAGGCGTTCCGATGCTGACGTTCGCGATGTACTCGCCGTCGTCGTAGTCGATCAGCGGCTGACTGTTCGACGCAGCTCGAGAGGAACGTATCGCTGACTTCAGGTCTTGATAAGCACCCAATTTACCGAAAAAATGTATATCGTTAATGCTACATATAGCCGTATGTTACCTAATTTCTAGTAAAGGTCGGCATTCGTACAGATAGTACGGCCGTCCCGTACCGTACTCCGTAATGTACGGCATGGAGTACGGCACGGCGTGGTTCCGTCCAGTACGGAGTAGGGTACAGTTAGGTCGTCCGATAGGGAGTACGGGTACGGTTCCATTTTCCTTGCCGATCATCAAGTTACAGGATATCGGTGGCCGGGGGGTGACGCTGGCCAGTGCGGTGGAGGGCCTGTAATTGGGCACCTTCTTAAAAAAGGCCGAGGCGAAAGTTTCTGGAAACGCGCGCTTTTTGAAATTTCGACGAAAAGTTGGTCAAACTGCGAACAAAATTCCGAATTTTTTCATAGCAACCCTTTCCATGATGCTCCCAAACGTCGAAAACATGTGCCCTAGGAAATCTGATATTTCGCAGAATGCTAGAAGAAACTTAGCGGACTAAACAGAACCTTAATCTACTGAAAAGCCAGGCATGTCCGGGACAAAAACCTTGCGCCATACGACGTCTTACCTGTACGAATGATCCTCGAGCGAGTGCTTTCGATGCGATGAACACTGAAGGATATGCCTTCTGCATTGGAAGACGCTGCAAGGCACAAAGCCCATGCTATGAACACCAAATACAGGTTCATCTCGCTTTGTTTACGCCTTCATTCACTCGCACTTATGTACACTCGCCTTGGTCGCCTACGTGTTTTCAAAGTGCGTCAAAAGGGTCCATATCAGCGTCGCGGAGACCGTTAATTGATATCTGGCTACTAGAAGATACGCCGACGTGCGCTAAATCAGGTGTGACCAGGCATGGAAGGAAACGTGTACTCTGTGTTTTAGTCTTACAATTGTGTGCAAGCCAAGGGGAGCGCCGGCTTTGGTCTACGTCGGTGTCTTAGATGAGTCACAAAAAGATACAGGAAATTAAAGCGCAAGCGAACAATGGTCCTGAATTCGTAACTGACGTGCCAACCCTGGAAGAACAATCCAAGAATTTCGAGCAGCCATTCCAAGCCTGAAACGGGTTGAACCTTACGTACCCTAATCCACACATTCGAATGTTTTTTAGAGACGCTTTACACTGCGGGCCATGCAGTTTCGTAAACACGGCTCTCTCAAGTTCCTTTCCTTTTATTTGTCCAAGCATGAGGCACGAAATAGCCCATTTTTACGAAGAGATTCTGCATTACGCGTTTGCACGCATCGCGTTGTCATGATTCTTCGCCATCCCCATTCGCGAGCCAGAGACAAAAGTTACATTTTTCGATGGAATCGGTCATTTATACAAAAGTCGAATGACTAATCAGCAACTACGCAATCTATTCAGTTCGCAAAGAGAAACTCCCTTTTCCTTCATTACCCTTCGAAACGCATTTGCAAGCCTCAACCAAGCGGGAAACACGATGTTTAACTCTCACAGAACATGAAAATTTTGGGAACCCTTTTTTGAAATTTGCCAATCTCAATCCCAATCTTAATCTCAATCGTAAACCGTACAATATTAAAATAACATGCCGTGTTTACCCTGTTAGAACGGCCGGCCGTACTATTTTTCCCTGGGTCCGAGAATGGGGCAAAGTGAAAAGTCCCGTATGTAAGCTAGCTTGTTGTTGGGGCTAAGTAAGTGTGAATATCATGCTTCCGGTGCAACTAAGTCTAAGCCTAGGCGTAAGTCTTGATTATCTGGATCTATTAAAAGCGCGCTTTACTTTTGCCACACCGGTGAACGGCTCACATAGGACCATTTGGACCCGTTGATCAACCCAACTGCCACTTAGGCGGGCGGACTTCCAACGGGTCGCGATTAGGGCCACGAAGAAAGTGATGAGCCTAAATCGGAATTTTCTGCTACCCGACAACATCGAAGCGAAGGAGACTGTATACAATGTGCTTCGAAGAATCGGGTTGGCTGCATTGATTGAGAACATTGTAAACGAGAAGACGAGTAAGCTAAACGCTCGTGAATTTCGTAAACTGAAGTTTGTCTTCTTAAAATGTCCCTGCAGAATTATTATTAGGCTTCTTAAGGCTTTTTTTGAAGTATGTGTCTCATCTGTATGACTGTTCTGCCCAATCAAATTCTTTTTTTTCATCGTTATCTATCAAATCAGGATCTTCTTACTCATCTCATTAAAAAATCATGGTTTTTTATCTTTCTCAATAAAGGCCTTTTTGCTGGGTGGGTGCCCTGGGCTTTGAAAATTCTGGCCTTCCATATAGGTCCCGTCAATTCTAACCTGCCTAAATCAGACCATCCCTTTTCTCGAGCGTACTGAAAAGTCCTGACCCCGAGACGAAACCGTATAATACGGGTACGGTATACGGTCCGGGGGGGGGGGTCCAGTACGGGTAGGGGTACGGTAGGGGGGTCCCGAAACACGGGCATTACTCGTACCCGTATTATTGGTAAGCGGGAACCTTTGGTGACAAAAAGCTGAAGAAAATTTGAAATTTTTTAAGAAAAAAATGCAGAAATAGCATTTTTTGAAGAAAAAAGGCCCATTTTCGATTATGAGTACGAGCCGTGTGCTACCTATTGCCCATAAGAATGTCATTTTTATTATTTTTGTTGAATGATAGCGTAATTGGGGAGAAATTTTGGGCACAGTACAATACGGGTACGGGCCGTATTTTCAGTACGGCATACGGCATACGGTACGGGGTTAAATGTCGATCTCTACTTGAACGTAGTCGAGTGAAGTTTCCATGGTATTGCGGCAACGTCCACAAGTCACTCGTACCGGTTCTTCATAGAGATAGTCACTCGTGACGTGACGTGAGGCCGTGACCAGTGTTTTGCTGAAGTGCAAAGTTCAGTGAAAAAGCGATGAAGTGAAGTGAAGTGAAGTGGGCCGACTTCACTTCACTTCACTCCGGCAATAAAAACCACTTCATGCGAAACACTGGCCGTGACGTGACGTTATGCCGTGATCACGTCTCGGCTCACGTCACGGGTGTACCCCCATAACGGCGCCGTTATCCGTGACGTGATTTTTACCAAAATACAGTGAAAACCGCTAAAATTTTTAAATTTTCATCATTTCGATAATTTTCCCCCAAATTACTCTGTAATGAGCCGCTGAACACTGTTTTCAGTGAACAACGCAGGCATGTATAAGTTTTATTTCAAGAAAATATTGGAAAATGAGGGTTTTGACTGAAAAGTCGATGCCGTGATAACGGCGCCGTGACGTGTCACGTCACGGCTCACGTCACGGGGGGTGACCCGACTATCTCTAGTTCTTCATCCATACAGTGGTGGAGTGGCGGATGTCAACATTAGAGTGTGCATTATGGGGTAGGGGCGACCGTAAATGTCCACCGCAATAAACCAACAAGTTCTGATGGTTCGTTCGCTTTTAGTTTTGATACACAAAAATGAAAAAAAAAACTTAATTTTAGTG
>JNEY01000182.1:219706-231146 GCA_020875895.1 Aphelenchus avenae
TTGCGCAAAGACAACTCAAGGTTAGCGGGCGCATGCCCGTCGCCTGAAGCGACGCGGCATGCGCCAAATAAACCACAAGTTTGTTTAGCCAAATTGCTTGCCGAAAATGATCGTACTTTATAAGACTAACTTTGTAAAATGCTCTGTGCTTACAGGAACTGAGTCTGCGATATGTCACTAAGCTATGTCACATTTAATTCCAGCGAAATTAACCATTCATTCTACGTTTTATCTCTGCCCTAGTTCGAACCCCGTCATTCGCGGGTCTCAGTTATTTAGCTTATTTATTTACATGTTCTACCTACAATATTTAACTAAAGAGACTTACGTGTTTGATGATCGAACAAGGAGGATGAAATACAACGAATGTGTGCCGTGCGTGGAGAGTGATGAGCTGGTGAGCTAGCGAGAGCCGAGAGCTGTGGACGGCGCTTCAGGAGCCACCTAAGACCGAGCCGTTATTGGAGTAACGGAGTACGGTACGGCTCAGGCTAAGCTATCCCAAAGGCGGTCGTTAAGGGCGGGTTCGACTAGCGAACGACGCACCCCAGTGGCGATGCCTAAGGTAGCTAACTGTCTCAAAGGCGGCCGTACAAAGCGGGTTCGACTCGCGAACGACGCACTTGTTAGCGGTGCCTAAGGCAGTGAAGACGGCGAAGAAGACGGTGGGCTGGTGGGGCCCCCGGACGAGTGAGATACTAGTGCAGTGAGGAAAATTTCTTAAATACCCAACGGAACATTCTGGAATTCGGTCAGAATTTCCGTTGTTAACCGGTTGAGCTTAAGGAGTCGAGATTCCAGAGTTGTCTTCCAGACGGTTTAGCCCAATTTGCGTGCTTCCAGAAGCTCTCGAGGTTCTGGACGGTTTGATACTGCACCTGATGCCCCGGTTTTTGTGTGTTGTGGTTGATTTATTGCTTTCGGGGCTTCCAGAAGTTGCGTGTTCCTCCCGGCTATCATGCGTTCATCTCGGGGCGCTTCCGTTCTCGGCTCTCCCTCAGCTCCCATCCTTCTAGGCGCGTGTGCAGCGCGGCAGTTAACGCGCCACAGCCGAGGTCGTTACGTCCGCAGCGACGCAGTTAGCGGCTGCGGCGCTGTAATAAACGCTTCCTCGTGGCGGCTAATGGGCGCAGCGCTGCGCGCGAGTGTATCGCTCCTCTTTTAACGTGACAAGAAAGCGAAAGTCTGCAGCATATGCAAAGTTAAGCTCAACTTTTCTGTCGCTCAAAAATGACGCGACAGAATTCTCCCAGCACGACAAGAAAGTGAAACTAAGGAGAGATTTATGCAAGGTTTACGCTACATTTAGAATTTTCATGCTAGAAAAGACAGACACTAGTTTTCTATACCAAGTTCATAAAGACAAACACGCTGAATTTACTGAAGCCGTGGCTGGTCGCTAATAAGATGCAGATAAATCCATATAAGTGTGAATGCGTCTGCTGCCGCATAACGGAGCATGCTTTGTCGCAGTGGGCGTCGGTCCCATTGAGCTAGCTGTTCGAGTTTTGGTAGAGATGTGCCGCATATGGTCTCATAAACACTAGCTAGCCCATGTTTGTTGTGTCGCTGCAAGTCGTACATGCATCTGATGTAATGCGGTAGAGTCGGATACATCTCAAAGAGTTTTATGGCGTCACCTAAATTTGCAAACCTTTGTTTACGTTTTTGAACCTGACTCCGTTTGTTATTTAGTCTCCTAAGCTGCTCATGTTACCGTGGAAGTCGTAGGAATATTTTGCTATGAAGGGGTTTCCCAATAAGTCCTCGAGAAAGTCGATAAGTGCTCTCCGCAGCGACGCAGTTAGCGGCTGCGGCGCTGCAATAAATGCTTCCTCGTGGCGGCTAATGGGCGCAGCGCTGCGCGCGAGTGCATCGCTCCTCTTTTAACGTGACAAGAAAGCGAAAGTCTGCAGCATATGCAAAGTTAAGCTCAACTTTTCTGTCGCTCAAAAATGACGCGACAGGAAGGGCTCGGGACCTCATGCGTCATGGGCTACAAATTAACCTTTCACGTTCCCTTCTACACGTTTATCTTAGCGTCCTCGGGCGGACGGACCCCAGTAAGAGGCGCAGCGGCTAGGTACCCCAAAACTGAGCTAAGATTCGGACTCAGCATGCACGTACGCCAGGCATATGCCTACCAGTGTTGTCATAAATCGTTTAGCGGCAGATTACCTGTTCGCATTAGCCTTGAGCGAGTGCTTTCGATACGATGGACGTTGAACGATATGCGACCTGCATTCGAGAATGTGACAAGGCACAGTACCGACAACAGGGGAAACAAGTGGGGTTTCATTCCGTCTTTGTTTGTGTATCTTCGGCTCATTCGTTCTTATATGCCCACGTTTGCTCTACGTTGCAATGTGCTCCAAAAGGTGTCTTATCGGTAACCCTTTGTTTCGGTCCCGTTGTTTCGGTCCCGGTTGTTTCGGTCCCCTTGTTTCGGTCCCGGTATTTTCGGTCCCGTTGTTTCGGTCCCGGTCGTTTCGGTCCCGTTGTTTCGGTCCCGGTCTTTTTGGTCCCAGAAAAAAATTAAAAATTATGAGTCCACGGGTCAAAAATCGCTCTTTAATTTAGTGCTTTCTTCGTTCATTTGGTAATAACAAACAGTCGCCCCGATTCGTGCTTCCTCATTCGCGCCATCCCTTTTACTTTGCCATAATCTAATTTGTTCCTTTTGCCCACCTCGCTGCTGGTTACGTCGGTTACGTGACGGTTACGTCGTTCATTTACCTATGTAGAATTCTGTTAGATAAACCTTGGTAGTAGTTTTTTTTTGTGGGACCGAAAAGACCGGGATCGAAACAACGGGACCGAAACAACTAGTAGCCGTCTTATCGCTTTCCGGTAAAAGATAGTTGACGAAAGATGGTGAAAAACTACGCAAGGGCACAGACGTAAGCCTACACTTAGGTGTGGCAGTGGACCGAACTGAAGTGGTAGCTATGTAGGCAGTACGTAGCCTTATCATTGTGCAATCCACCGGCGGGGAGAAACGGTGAAGCATCAGTCATATAACCGCGTTGGTGACTTAAATGGTGCAAACTGTCAAAATTGAACAGACATTTCTATGGACCAATCTGGGCTCAGAAAACTGATAACCTTGTACGACGTCCGTGAAACCAGGCAGAGACTCATTAGCTGACGGTGACGTCGAGCGCGATCGCCTTGAACGATTCGCAGCTATCGAAGTTGCCAACGCTGGACTTGGTAGTCAGGCTCATCAGAGTAGCAGACCAGGAAAGCCTGTGTGGGTTCCCTTTCAGGCAATACCTCATTTACCCCCAAAAAAAAAACCAGATACGAGACTGTCTTTCGCAATCGTCGTGAAAAAGACCTGCTTCGTCGTTCATAAGGTCACACCCGGCGCTTCGGCTTTGCCATGCTCGCCACTGGGATCTTACCCTTGAACGCTACGGAAGCACTTAACCTTTGTGCATCTTGCCACGATTGATGCCGATAACAAGTTCGATTAGCATTCGTACTCTCCTCCCAGCACACGTTCGATGAAAGACAAAGCAAAACGCATGGCTAAATCGGCGCGCAGCGGGTACTCATTCTGAAAGGATTTACTCTGTGAAACTCCGCTTGGCGGTGCCATAGGGAATTTTTACTTAAAAGTTTATTCATTTAATCGACTCATACTCCCGAGCCTCAAAAGTTCGAGTTTAAATTTTAGGACCTTTTGAGCAAGAAGAGAACCCTTGTTTTGAGTAGAAGCATGGTATGATAAACTTCTAAAGATGCGCATGCATGTGATTATATTATGAGCATGCATACGTACGTCATGCATACTATTGGTACCGCATGCGAAAGCATGCAACTTGCAGGTTTAAAAATGAGTCGTTTGAATCCGGAATAGGATGATCGGAGTGCACACGCTCATGAGATATTCGACCGCATGGTTCCGGTGCTACCGTCCCCGGCAGGCACCTTTCCGTAGAGAAAGTTTACGTGCATCACGCACGAAAAGCGCACATTGTGCTACGCATGGCGCTATCGAATTTGTAGCGGCAGCAGCAGCAAAGGCGAGTTCATCGAGTTCTTCCGTGGCTTAGTTTGTTTCGTCGCTGCCTTTCGGGCCACCGAACGACCGGTTGATCGTGTAAGACCAAAGAAATGTACAATATTTTCTAAGCCTTTCCTTTATCTTCGTGTTCAGTAATTCGGCTGAACCACACCGTTCATCAAGAGCCTGTTGTTTTGCGGTTGGAACAGAGAGCCCGTTCAAGAGACAATATGAGAGGAACCTGGCGGAAATGCAGCAGCAACGAAGAGCGTGGGAATCGAGGACCCTCTTTGTGTTTGTGTGACATTGCGCGGCCTGTTTAAGCGTTTCAGCTTACATCAGACTCAGTTGTCTTGGCCATCACTAAAATTCTTTGTGTAACGTGTCCAGTCAAAACCAACAACGATGCTGCCAACGGAAGCTTTCACCGAAGTCGTCGCATTCCTCCACCTATTTGACCTAAGCGCTCTCGCGGTCGCGAATGCGTTGCGTTCTTCGATCGCAGTGAAAGCCTCTACCTGCATTCGAGGGGAGAATTTCCATGGCCTTCGGTTTTGTGTTGGACACGGTTGGATCGAAACCATACGCGTTCCAGACGAGTCAATGGCTCAACGTGTTTCATTTCCCTTGCAATCCGTGGCTTCTCTGACATTCGCGGGCGAGACAGATATGGCCGAATTTATCACTGCCGCCTTTCCTAACTGCGTCTTCGACGATGTGACTATTTTCCGGTTTGAAAGCAAGCATCTGTTGGACGCCCTTTTTCAAGTCGCGGACTCCATCGTTATCAGATGAGTGCTTCGTCAATCATACATGACTCCCGATACGCTCAGTCTCATCCGTAAATTTCGGAAAGTGAAGGTCGGTTTTTCATTGTACTTTACCCTTGCCTTACGTTGGGCCGGGGTGCTTGGGCCGGACCAGCTGTATTTCGTTTCCCCTGGGCCCGGGTGGCTGGCCCTAGGCCGGCCCCAAAAGCCCAAGCGTTAACACTTGTCATGATTTGCGTTATGTCAAGTGTTCTCCTCGATGGCTAGGATGGCAAAAAGCGAGTTTGCTCTTCAATTATTGGAATTAATCTTTTCATTGCTATTTTTACTCAAAATTCGGCAAAATTTTTAAAAATTTGATTCATCAAAGAGTCCCCCACCATGTCCCCTACCCCGCTTCCGAAAAACACTGCTTTCGACGCTGGGCTTGGGGTGCGGTCCAGGTCCAACGATGCCCCGCTCCTGGTCCCCGTTGGTAACACATCAGAAAATTCTCTATGAAACGATGATTAATCAGGGGGCTTTTAGTTTAGGAGGCCCGCCACAGACGTCGAACCTTCACGAAAATGTCCAATTTCGGCCAAAATTTGACCAAATTTTTGACATTTTTTGACCAAAATTGGCAAAAATTTTCATTTGCCATTTCCAAAGCGGGTGTCAACTCTATCCCGAGACCGAGGGCCGGGCCCCGGCCCCGAGTGCACAAAATATACCCCCCGCCCCTCCCCCACTGGCCGGCCCCCCGGGGTCGGGGGGAGGGGGGCAGCCCCGGGTCCCCTTACTGGGCTGTACAGACCCAGGGAAGGTTGGTCCTGGGCCGGGCGTTGGGCCCGGTGGCTGGGTCGGGCAGGCTCTGGGCCGAAAAGTTGGTTCACGTACAGGTTGACTTTTGCTTCATGCCACATACCCAATTTTGAAGAAGTATGAGTCATGTTCGTTTTCCTTTAGACCATGCAGCTCATATGCGACATCTCGGCCAAGCTCAAGAATACTGCGAATTTGTATCGTGGGAGTGACATTCATAAGCTTATGTTTTACCGTTCCCGTCACTTGTCGATACACACGAATCTAGTGTTCCTTTGAGCAAATGTTTACGTATGGACAACTCTGAACGGTTAGACTTTCCTGCTGTGTTACGTGTTTGTTATGTTTGACAATAAAGAAGGCTTTCACCTCCAGTAACAAACTCCGTGGCATAGCAGCGCTCATGGCACTCAACTCCATTGGTTCGTTTATTTTCGTATTTGGTGAAGCACTGCATTGTCATGTGGTTGCCGACTGAAGCCTTCGTCAAAACCGCGTCCTTGTCCTGAGCGTGCCCGCGGTCGCAAATGCTCTCTGCTGTTCGCTCTCAGTCAAAACACATTTCGCATTGCGAACAGAGGACCCATGTTCTTCGTACCGGGCGTACATAGCGCAGGGTTAGTGGATATCCAAATTTAAACGATACCGATTCCCAAAACAACCCTGACCGGCGGGCTCTTCAAGACAATTAGAGCAGCTCGGAAACTTCGGCGCTTGGTGACCGTCCCTTGTTCAGTTCACACCGAGCGGCCTCAGTGCGCTGAGGCTGTGAACTCACCGATGTCATAGAGACGGCCGCCGACGTTTGAACACAGTGCGACTTTTGGTTCATCTCCCAGAAACATACTAGAAGTTCGACCTTCGATCTACGCGGTTTCTCCATCCGAGGCTTTTTGGTTTAGTCGAGCAGACAGTTATTTCTCGAACTAGGACCAGAGGAGTGAAATCTGACTGAGACCGCTCGCTGGAATTAAGAGCATGGGATGCACTAGTTCCCTAGTCGACTAATGAGCGTCGCCGTATTCATTTTGTTTGCGTGGCATCGATCGGTCCTACCCATGCAAGGTCGTTTAACTCGTCACACGTCATTTTGGTTTCCAGGATTAACACTGTTTCCTTCATAATGCTGCCGACTGAAGCCTTTGCCGAAGCCGTCGCATTCCTCCGCCTCTTCGATCTAAGCGCGCTTGCAGTCGCCAACGCGCTGTGTTCTACTCTCGCAGTCAAAGCTTCTACCTGCGTTCGATGGGAGGAATTTCCGGGTCTTTCTTTCGCATTCATGAACGGTTGGCTGCAAGTTATGCGCCGAAACGACACGGATAACTGGCAGTTAGTCGCAAATGTGTTTTTCCCGAGTGAGACCGCCATGGCCGAATTTATTGCTGCCGCCTTCCCTAATTGCATCTTCGAAGACGTGACCATTTTCCGTTTTGTGAGCAAGCGCATTTTGGACGTTATCGGTCGCGTTGCGGGTTCTGTCGTCGTTAAGCGCCTTCTCCGTATTCCTTGCGGCATGAATCGCGATGATTCGCTAAATCTTGTTCGAAAGTTCCGGAAAGTGAAGGTCAGTTTCTTCATCGCGCCGAATGCGCTTTGAATGTTAGTGTGAACTCCTCTACAAGCTGTTCTTGTTTTCCGTGTGGGGTATCCCGGAAATAGTGACCATTTTTACACCTGCGCTCTTCCCTCCCGCCCTATGTCCCAACTTTTTTCGAATCCTTTCCAGCTCCGCAAAACTCCTTTGTTGCAGTAACGATCATCGACATTGCTGATGACTATGCTGGAAGACTGAGTGTGCATAAAGCTTTATTTGCTCAAGCGCTCATACAACGTCTCGCGAAAATAAAATTGCCACCATTCGTTTCTTGCAGGTGATACCGGCAATATTTTAGGCCAAACGTTTAGCTGAAACGTTGGAAAGTTTGTAAAAGTCGCATATGAATTCGGTCCCGCAAGCTCAGTTCCCGTAAATTCGGTCCGTGGTTCCCGTGTTTTCGATATATCGCTTATTCTTAGGGTGGCTTTCTTAGGTTCAAACTCCTAACTTGCCTTTCTAAGCCTGAACCTGAGGAACATGCAGACGTCATAAGCCTAAGCAAATAGCTTGAGTCTAAGCCTATGCTTGCGCGATGACTGAATAAAATTTCCGAGCCAAAAACATGGGGATTGCTGTCTGGAACTATCGGATACCGATTTTATGGGTTAGCTGACTAGTTCATGAAGATATTCATTTCCCCCCCCCCCGACCCTATGACGCACATTGTCAAGCTTTTTACCTAAGCACCTGTCACGCTGGCCTACTCTCTCGATGGCCATTTAGGCGGTGTACCTGCCGAAAGGGATAAGCAACGGAGAGCTCGGTGACCTGAGGAATCTCTTTCGTGGAAATGGCGTCGAGCAACTATATTACCGCCGGCACGGCTCCCGCAACGATTCAGCACCGAAGAGAGCAAGGCTCTGTTGAGGAACTGAGGGTCTTTCTTGCGTGTAAGCCACATCGCAGGCGACGGTCTATGCCTTTTACGCTGCGCTGATTTTATTCAGTACCTGCTTGCTTGTGTACGGCAATAAAAGAAAATTTTCCGTGCATAAATCAGCGATACCAAAATGTCCAGAAACTCTGTGATAATCTTGGCTTCTTCCTCCCTCCCCATAATGATTTTAAACACTGGGTTTAAAACAAGCGTGATCGCCGGGGTACCCTTCCCCTCCCATGATCATCACGGTGTTTCTGGAAGCCCCTAAGTGTGTTTATGCAAGACTGTGTTTTAGAGCATAGCTAAGTGTTCTGGTTTGTTTCTCGTACTTGACCATATTGCCGGTTTTTTTCTTGCCTAAAACAAAAAGGGACCAAGCACAAGTTTTTAGTCCAGGTTATTTCCGAGGACGAGGAATTCTAGTGGTGCCAGTGATCCGGATAATTTGCCTAAATTAGCCGTTGCCGGAAATACCACAAAGGTTTCTTTCAAAATGATTTTCTGTGAAGTTTTATAATTATGGGCGGGCGCCGGCTTGCGAATGATGAACTGAGTTGAGGCCGGTTCCGATTCCGATCCGATTCCTGAGTTTAGAACCGTTTCGAGTCCGGAAAAGTGGCCGTAATCCGATACCGATTCCGGTTCTATGAAGCGACAGCAAGATTTATTGCCCAAAGCGTCTTTGTAGGTACGCCAGGTGATGACCATAAGTGGTATGCAAAAATGGCGTCCCCTAAGCGCCGCCACGGCAGATTTTCGATAATTTGTCAGATTTTTGCCTCCAATTTTGTTGTTTGCACCTGCGTCAAGCCCGAGAAAACAGTGAATAGGAATCAGCTAATTTGGCGATTCAAAACTCTGATTCCGATTACGAAAACGATCCATATCCGATGCTAATGCCGATTCCTGCACAGTTCCACTGTGTGCCTACAAGGTTCTTCTCTATGTATCATGTAAACAGATCTCAGGGTTATGGTCGTCGGCGTTTCCATGATGTCTCCACTACTTCAAAAGGAGCAGAAGGCTATCGCATCGGAAGGCCATGCGTGAGCCAACAGTGAGTCGCGGTCGTTGAGGTAATGCAAGCCGGCACAAAGGATGCTACTGCTGTTGACGCTCAGTGATCGAAGGTACGTCAACAGGTCATTATACCTATCCTCGCAGCCGACCGGCTTGCTGCGGCAGCGACGGGCGCACCTAGTGGTGCGCGCAGCAGCTAGGCGGTGGCTGTTGGGTCAACCCAAGCCACGCTGAGAGACAGCGCGCGGCGGGCGGAGACGATTGGTAGGCCCGTCGCTCGAAAAAAGTGCGCGGTACTAGCGGAAACCGAATAACGTACGCGCTGCTGAAAGTGCGTACGCTTTGGGCGTCTCTTATGCGCTGCGGACCTCGCGCTAGGTACGTCTTTTCGGCGGCAGATTACCCCGTTCCGCGAGTGCTTCTTCGGTTTATATACCCAAGTTTGAGGTACTTAATAGTTCCAGCTCGGGCCAGTGGCCTGTGGCGGACTTAAATTTTGGAACGCACTGTCTTTGAGGCGGTGCAATACGAGCAAAGAGAGAATGATTTCCGGTCACATAGCAGATAAGATGCAGGATAGAGGTAGTCGCCCATGTCGTTATACCCGAGAGTGATAAGTGTAAACCGACCGTGAAAGTTCACAGACATATGCACTCTGTCGGCGCATTGCAGACATCGTCGCAACGACGTCTTTGGCCGTAAAGGTTGACACAGACAAGAATCTGATAATAAGCTGTCTGGAAAATTAAAAAAAGCTAAACAGAAAACGCAAGAGTTGAAAATACAAGAAATCCCAAGCTGATGCCGAATTCACATATTCTACGTAGTAGACTTTGACACGCATCTTGGGGAATGTGCAGAGGCAGAAGTCTTTCGCATGCGTGTACCGCAAACTGCACTGAGGCCTCAGCCACTTGGAGCCCAGATTCTGGCAGGGCTCCGAAAATTCTTCACTACTTCTAAGACGGCTGCTAATGTGCGACGATGGGTCGTTTCGAGAAATACGAACAAAGTTTGTTCGATAAAATTCTTCTGGTGATACGTCCATTCATAAGGTACGCCGGCCGTTAACTTCGCCGGATGCAAGAGTTGAAAACGCGAAAATGAGCAACCGCAGCGGTCAACGAAGCGTTAGGGTCAGTTAAGCGGTAGCCAGGAAACGCTTATTCAAAGCGATTGCACGAGCCGACGGTCATGCCACTGCGAACGGCGGCGGGTCGGTTCGAACGTTCACTAAGCGAAGCATGGGAATACTGTGAGCGCATACTTCGTTGAAGAGATTATCCTACAAGACCCAAGGCCCTTAAACCGCTTCTTCATCTTGCTTCAAAAGGACCCTTTTGGCTGTTGTCAGTTTATGATGTCCTCGAAGTATTCTTGCTGCCAGTGCCAGCAGCGCTTCAAGAACCTCTACCTCCTCCATCAGCACACCTTCAGTCACCTACCACCGAAGCGAGACGGAACTGTCCGACGTCGCTCACTCTCTGCCGAGTCGACGCAAGACACGATGCGACCCCATGGATGCGAAAGCTGCACCTTTCGCTTCGAAACCGTCGCGGGGCTTAAGCTGCACTACGAGATTCACCACCACGATGAGCGGAAGATAAAACGGTAAGTTGCGTCTGGATGTTGTTTCCTTAAGGTCCCTTAAATGAACCATAACGGCCTATTAACGGCGAAAATAACATTAAAAACAGCGTGCTGAGCATTCGTCTCTAAATATGTCTATTTTAAAACATTTTTGATCATCACAGTGATCCCCCTCCCCCTTTCGTCCCCCTTCCCCTTCCAGTAGCGGGCTATTGCCAGAACTCTCCACCTTGGTAATGATCGGATCTTTCTAGGAACGCTCCATATCGGCGTAGTGATGTCTCCATGAAACAGAGGTCGGCCTCTGCCAGAAGACCGTCAGGAAACGTCATCGTCGCCAGGCAGCTGAGCGTTACGCGTACGGAAAAGCGAGCCGCTGTGCCCCATGAGAAGGAAGAGCGATCTGAAGATGAGAAGAAGGAGAACCTTCCGTCTAAGCTCAAGACCATTGTAAGCCAGCCATTTTCTAAGCGCAAAAACTGGCTCAACCATGTACCATGGCAACTTGAAAACAGCGGTTTGAAAAAAGCAAAGGCGGCATGACTCGAATAATTACGTGGGCATAAGAGTAACAGCTCCAAAGCGGAATCGAGCGTCGACTTGAAGCAATTTTTCAGCCAGTCTAGTCATTCAGGGAGTCTAAGCCTGAGGCGGAGCCTAAGCTAGCGCAAGTCTGGGCCTTTGATCCTAAGTGAACTCAAAGGAAAAAATCGATGAAATTACTTAGGGGTCGTCCAGAAAGAATGTAATCATTACAGGGGCGTCAG
>JNEY01000183.1:0-65201 GCA_020875895.1 Aphelenchus avenae
TTTATTAGAGCAAATACGGTACTCGTTAAATTTTATGATTTAATTGTTAATAAGCGATTCTAAGAGCACTGAAAGTTCTTCTGCAGTAGGATTCTATTGTGATTGCTGAATACAGAAGTTTGTCGCAAATTAAAGGCAACCGACATCGCCTAATGACCGACATCCATGTTCCGACGCCTGACACCAATCCACCTGTTGAGCCAACAACATCGCAGCTGCTTGCAGCTAATTCGTAAGTTAGCAGCTACGACGAAGGTGGTGCTCTCTTTTCTCACGAATTTTTTCGGAAGATGCGCAGTAGTATGGACGCACTAAGCTTAAGGACGTGAGCAAAACTGCCACGCTTTGCGTTCATTCGTCGTTTATGAAAGCACCCGGATTGGGCGGGTCCCTGCCTCGATCTCCGTCCCGGTACTCCGTTGTTTTTATTGTGCCTTGTACAACACCGCATCGAATTCGGTTGGGATTTGTGTGGTTAGAGGGGAGAAGAAATTTCGAAGGGGGAAAGTGACCCAAAATTTTAAATATTTTTATTTGAGACAATATTGGAGACAATTATTTTTATCTTTCAGTGCCTTGAGCTCCAACGACCAATAAACTGCATTCAAAAGCCCACAAAAGTGCATGAGTTGGCTAAGCGATCCATAGAAAGTTGGTGTCCGCTTTGCGTTATACGTGCAGGCGCAGTCGTCAACTCGAAAAAGCGCTGTTAAGAGCAGAAAAAGCAGAAAATTATCGTTCGCCCGAGTAAAAATAATTTTTTAAAAATTGACCTGCTCCCGGCGACGAAGGGATATCATGAGAAGAGAACATGAGAACAACGGGGTCGGTCTTATCGGGATAACGATCGTTTCCGGAGGGGAATAAAGCACGGGTATTTTAGCATCAGGATGCAGATGTCAGAACCGTCAGAATTCAGCAAAGTTTGGGTCATTCAGCGAAAACAAGTGTAACTTAAAGGAAGACGTATTCCTAAGCTAACGTGAAGTTAGCTGGCATATGCGGGCTCCTATGCCTTTGCAGCGTGCCTTCAAATATCATTTACCGAAGCCAGCGACAACAACTACGAAATCTTAAACAACAAAGGACTAGTTAAGTGACCCGTAGAGAAGGATATCGAACGCGTTGACGACGGTGGCCTTCTAAGGGCTATCCACTGCGTGGTCCTCTTCATGCACCGAACTATCACTTTTGAGGAGGTCCTCGCACCCTTCCAACCAGTACGTCAACAATGTGCCGACACCCTGAACCAAATTATTAGGTAAGCTCGGTCGAAGTCAAAATGTAAAGGGGTTAATTATAGGTTCCCCCTTATAAAATGTCCAACTAGTTCCCCCTCTAAAGTCCTTCTCCTCCATAACCACAGAGATCCTTCGGTTGTTTTGTGTACGTCGTACGCGTCTTCAGTCGACAACGCACCGCGTTCCTTCTCATTGGAGCAACGTGAGAGCCTCTTTGTTTTCTTCAACAAAAATCATGACGCTTCTCCATACACACAGAAAGTGCAGAAAGCAAGCTCCGTCTCATACATAAGGTCCGGTACGGCCCCGAGAACCACCGTATTCGGTTCTCGGTGTCGACTACGTACCACGCTCTTTCTCTTTGGAGCTGTGAGAGCCTCTTTGTTTTTTCATCAAGAATCATGACGCTTCTGCACACACCCAGAAAGTGCAGAAAATAAGCTCCGTCTCATAAATAAGGTTCGGTACGCCCCTGACTTTATAAGGTGGGCAAAACTGGCGCGCCTTGCGTTCATCCGTCGTTTCTGAAAGTACCGTGGCTGGGACCCGGTCTCGTCTCCTTATCCCGTTGATTTTGGCCTCAGTCATCAAAAAAAAATTCCGACCAGCCATGAGAACCACCGCATTCGGTTGTTCCGTGCCCGTAGTATGCGTCTTCAGTCGACAACGTACCACGCTCTTTCTCTTTGGAGCTAACCTGAGAGCCTTTCACTCTTTTCCTTCAATAAGAATCATGACGCTTCTCTCCACACACAGAAAGTGCAGAAAACAAGCTGCGTCTCATTAATAAGGGTATCGTGAGAATATGTGTTAACGTGTTTAAGGTCCATTCGCACTAAACACGCGAGCCTCAAGGCGTTTTCCTCGAAGTTCACACCTGCTTCGCTCGGGGACAACCCGATTATCAGTCGAGACGGCGACTAGTTGACTCGAGCAGGCACGCCGGCTTTACCTAGTAGTAAAGTGCTAGCGCTGGCGCCTGCACGACGCTTACGCTCGTTAGGCGACAATTGGTTTATACTGTGTCAAGGAAACTATGTTTTCAACAAGCAGTTCTTATTGGCCCAAATGAAATGTCGCGTTGACGAAACGCCCAAGACTACTTTACAAATATGCTTCTTGTCGATTTTACGTCGACTTTCTTCGTGGCAAGGAAAAACGCGTGCACTCTCGAGGTAACCTCGTTGGCTGTTCAACGAGTGGGCTGACGGCGGGACTCTCGGTTTTACGATTTTCCTCGTTATTCTGTTGGCAATTATCAATGTCGACGAAGTTATGCTAGTAAACTGAGGAAGTTTCTCGGTCTTGCCGAGCCATAGCCCTATCTCGCATGTAGAACAGAAGGCCATGCAATCGAATTTCACTCACTCAAAATCACGGGGCACTTTACCTCCTGCAAAGCATCCTTCAACGGTCTTCTAGTATATTCCTAGCCATTTCGAGATCTTTATGGCGAGTCGTTCCTCTACTAGCTCCAGCACCCCTTTTGTTCAGTAAGTTCCGTTCATTTTACCTTACCGGATATGATCTGTCAGACATAGTCGCAGGCACGTTTTTCATCCCTGCCTCTCTTGCATGATATCCCGAAGTATTCACTCGCTCGGTAGGGAACCGTCATATTGCGTGCGCTGAAGCTTGTCGTACCTTACAAGAAGCGAAACTCCTCAATGCCGAAAGCCTATTTTCGCCCCGGAACGATCCGTTGCCCCCGCGACCGCAATTGTTATCGCGCACATTGAAAATAGTCGGGTCACGCATCTCGCTAAGATCTACATTTTTAGGCCAGCTTTCATTCATTCGTTTGCAGCCTACTTGCTTCTTGATTCCGGCGAAGTCGTCGGCTATAAATTCTGCGAATCTGACGACTGCGTCTCCGTGAACAAGTCTACCTATACGGTCAGACAAATTGGACTAACAGGTGTGAATGAATCATAACAAGGGCGAGTGTTATTCTGCCCTTAGAATCAGCGACTGCCGCATTTCCCACTCGAGTGTCATGGTGGCGTTCTGGCTGCTAGGAAGCTTCGCTATCGAGGCGGCGCTGCTGACGTTCAACGTGACAGTCGCGATCTTCGTCGTGGCTCAGATGGTAAAGCGGAAACCGCTCTTCGACAGCGCCTTCTTCGTCATCTACGTGCTTGAAAGCGGGGTTGCCTCAGCGCACTACTTAATTGTAAGTGCGATAAAACCGCATTCGAGTCTAGTACGTTCGTATATTTTCAGTACACTTTCGAAATTCAATTCCAAGGCGACAACCTCTACCCATCTGACTGGCTGAGCGCAAGCGAAAGTGAATGGCTACTACTCATCACCGGCTATTTCACTTTCTTCCCGCTGCTTTCCCACACCGCCATTGCTCTGAACCGGTACACCGCGATCGTGTGGCCCACGCGACATGTAAAGGTAACATATTCCTCGATGAATAAGAAATAGAGTGAGAAGGTCAAATAAAAGCAAAGGTGTTTTGAATTCTGGTGAGGGATAGCAGTATTGAGAAGGATTGTAGTGAGGGTCACGTTCGTCTCATAGACGTTTTACATTGAATAAATGAACGAGCCTTCCTGCTTATAGCCGGGACAATACGTAGACCATGCTGTTTCAGATTTGGACAGGCAAAGCCCTAGTATTTGTGGTCATCTTGCTCTTCGTGTTGCCTTTGGGCGGTGCAGGCGTCACCGGCGCTATCAAACTCGACGACGGCGCAACATCGGCGTCGTTTAACATGGTAGATGTGAGGAATGATACGTCCATGACATTCTTATCGATAAGCGTTATAGGTTGCTGGAGGTACATCGGTCTTCATTATCCTCGGCACCTGTGTACTGAGCGGCATTGTAGACTTTCGCACGTTCTGGACCTACAAGAAGCTCAGTGCCTCGAAGAAGCAGCAGTACCGTGACGATTTCCGGTTACTCAGTACGTTTTGTAGCGGAGAGCGGATCTGTGTACTGAGTGCACTCTATATGCGCTTTTTTAGTTTTCGCCGTGTTCGGCCTGATCGTTCACTTGCTGGCCGTGATGATGTACGCCGGAATGTTCTTCTTGTCCGCACCCTACCCGACGATCGGCTACGCACTTCGTGTTTTTTCTCAGTACTACGTCGACATTCTTTGCTTCTACGGGCCTATATGTCTCTTCGTATCCAGGTAATTACCGGATTCACTAACATTTCTAATTTTCGAGTTTAGCGTACCCGTTCGCAATGGATATCTCGTGTTCTTCCGGTTGAAGAAGAAAGGCGCCGTCACGGTGCTCCCAAAGTACTCGCAGAGCGCGAGAACAATCTCGTATGAACCGACTACCACCTGGCGCATCGCACCTGTATTTAAGTCTTAAATTTGTTCTTGCACATTTGAATTGCATTTTGGCCATTAAATGGCGGTAGATTAACGGATGTATGTGAGCTTAGCAGAAGGTGATCTTGTAGTCGGGACTCGGGTTCTTGCTGTCCTTGCAGACTAATGTTCTAGTCTTTTTCACACCAATGTTCTAGTCTTTTTCCTTTTTGTCCTCTTCAGCAAGCTTTTGCAAGCCTTAGTCTGTCATACGAATACACGCTTAACTCACTGTCCACAATCATAAGGATCGGTTTGGCTACTGGCCCTAAGCCACCGGGTATTTTTGACCTTTGAACTGACCCTTGACCTTTTTGAACTGTATCTTTGCTATAAATGGTAACGGAACATCGTAACGGATATGTTGCGTTTAACAGAAGGTGATCTTGTAGTCGGGGCTCGGGTTCTTGCTGCCCTTGCACGTGAACGTGCTGGTCTTGTCGTCGTAGGCGTACCAGTAGCCGCTCGGGCAGAGCTTCTTCAGCGGCGTGTACAGGTCCTTCGGCCAGTGCTTTTTCGGGTCGCACTTTTCCGGTACGTTGTGCGCCCCGGCACAGCAGTACGAGTCCTTGTGCTCCTTCGAGCATCCGGTGTACACCGCGACGACCTTGCCGTTCTTTTTCTGCTTCAGTTCTTCGGGCGCCTGCTTTAGCGGGTCTCCTCCGGTGCACTTTCCAGCCTGCGTGCAGCTGTACTTATCACCGCCGTCCTTTTTGAAAGTGCCAGCGATCGGCTCGACGGTGATTTGGACGTTGTAGCCGTCCACGTAGGAGACGTCGTAGAAGTCCTTCTCATTGGCGTTCGAGGCCAGCGTGAACTCGGCGAGCGAGACCGGTGGCTCGCCGCCAGCTCCAGAGCACTTCAGCTTGGACTAAAGTGTGCAAATGAAGCTGTGTCGGTCTAGACACGTAGAACGTATCAGAAGAAGGACCTACCCCGCAGAAACCAGTCTCGCAGTTGAAGTTCTTGTCGCAGCCAGTGCGGGCCCAGATACGGTTAGAGCGCCATCCCGTGGGCACATTGATGTCCTTGCTCTCGCCTGCCTTCAGCTCAAGACCTCCGTCCCAGGGGATGGGCTGCGGGCCAAGAATGCCGGGCCAGATGGTCTGCTTGCAGTTATTCATGAGCTTGAACTTCACCGCTAAAATGAAGGCTTATTTGCATGAAACACGTTATTGACTATGAAAACAGCATTGCTACGACTTTATCCGCTTACCGAACGACGGTGCGATGGCGACGGCCAGCGTGATACAGGCGATCGAGAACGACGAAACCATGGTTGGACCTGGCTGCTATGATTTTTACAAGGAAGCTAGGGGCCTTAAGTATCGAAGTTATTGCCCGTATTCTGGGTCTATGTTTCCCCGGATGTGCACTAATAACATTCTAGTCATTTCATTCACAATCCAAAAATTCACGTGTGGCTCCAGTACGTGTTTGCGCACCTGCTGTTTTGGTTTATCCAGCGAAGCGCTTCGTCGGTCGGTTCAGAGAGGACGTGCCCTCCATCAGAAAACCAAGTGGGCACGGTTTGACGCTTGAGTTCGCCTTTGTTCTACCAGCCAACAATTAGACATAGTTTGCGCAGCTGACATTTGCCCTTGCGGATGAACCCTAACGGCTTGAACTGACAAAGGGGGCTCTCGACATGCCCTGCGCATGGCTTCGAGACCCGCATGGTGTAAAGCATCATGGTCAAGCCAAAAATGTTCCAAGCGGGAGATGAACTGATACAGGTTTTACATTGCAAACACGGATTCTACGAAGTTCATCTTGTGTAAGGTTGTAACGACAAGTAAAATTGTACCCGGCGTTACATGCTTTTGGACGAGCATTGTTGTAGCGAGGTCAACGATACACTAATGTTGGCAAAGTATCTCAGTTGGCGACAAAATCCAATAATTGCTTTCAAGAGGTAAGGCAACTTTCTGCATCACGTGCTACAATTTTGGAGTATCAAAGAGCTCTTAGCCGCCGAGACGAGAGCGCTATAAAGATCAGTTAGGTGATCTATACGTCTTTCGGTTTTAAAAAGATAAAAGGACGCTTGACGAGTGTACTCTAGCGAGTGACACTTTCCTTTGACTCCACGTGGTATGTGAGAGAATCCGCTTTGTTCGTGTATTGCTGTACGTCATGATATGAAGCCTCCGTGTATTCCTTCGGCCGCTCGCTTGAACGAGTACCTTGTCTCCCCGCTGAGCTATTCTATGAATGGCCTGCTTATCTTTTTGATCGTTACCCGTTCGCCAAAGGAGATTCGAATCTACAAGCGCATACTACTGTCAAATTGAGTCGTCGACCTTTTATTCACGACGTCTTGTCTGATTGTCGGAATGGTAGCAACTGATTGTGGCAATGTAATGCCTACTAGCTAGATTGTTTAGCATGTTTCTTTTCGCAACGGGCTCGTACTGGCCACGATCACTGGTACATCCATTGGATCGTCTCATTTCGAAGCGTTCGTAGTGACTACTATTTGGGTGGCTGCCGAATTCCTCGCATTGCTCAGCCTCAGCATCCCATTCGTCTACCGCTACGCAGTTCTCTGCAGGTAACTGTGGACGTTTCCATCGTTTTATAGCTCCATCTGGGTCTATTGACGGAGTTACTAACGCGAACATGAGTTTAGAGATTACGTCATGACGACCCTAAGTTTTTCGCTGCTAGTGTTGTTCTACTGCTTACTTTCCCTCATCACTCCAGCCGCGATCTGGTTATGCTATTACCCTCTTTCACTGGAGATCATCGAGTATCACAGCAGTTTAATTCACGGCATGATGTGTGAAAACCCAGGACAAATCCCCTACTTCCGCATATCCGATGCCGTACTACCGTACGAGGCTGCCAAACATACTCGTGAACTTTAGCTGACAACTCATGGAAGCATACCTTTGGTAGTAGCCAATACACTTGTTACCGCGAACTACGCGATAATCCTCTGGACAAGCATGAAGATTCGGAATCATTTTGGACACGTCAGCAATATGAGCCGAAGAACAATGGAATTGAACCGACAGCTGACCACAATGCTCCTCCTACAGGTTAAATGGTGCATGGGTCTAACTGTTTAACTTCGATTAGCCTTTAGGCTTTATGCCCACTATTGCTGGCCATCATTCCGCTCGTGATGGCCCTGATTGCACTCCTACTGGCAATCGAGGATGCCAACTTCGTAGTGGAGTCCGAGAGCAGCATTGTCGCATGGCTATCCCTGCTCAATCCGCTTCTTACGATGAGCTGCGTCCGCGTCTATCGACGAGAAGTTGCTCGTATCCTGCACAATCTGTTCTCCTTGTTCCGAAAGGACGGCCCTATGCGTCAGTCTAGCGCCGTCACACCGTCGATGCCAACGAGGACAGACACCTCAGGTTAACCTTACTGAGCCCTGAAGAACTGTGTGAAATGGATGGTGGTTTAACTTGCCTCGGTCCAGTTCTTTGGAACTACAACTATATACTCGCAGGCTTATGCGGTTCTGCATCCAGTTATATCGACTTGAGTTGTACTGTACTTAGTCTACGGCGTCTTGTCTTGTGTTGCAGTATTCTCGATATTTAACGCCGTGCTGACGATAAGCTTTGTATTCCCTTTTCGTCAGTACATTCTCAGTCTAGTTTCGTTTGGAATGTCTACAGGTGTGCCGTAGGGTCAAAGATAACAACCATAAAAAGCTGGTACTCAATGTATGCAAAAAAACACTGACAATGATCTCACAAACGAAGTGTCTGTTCTAATGGTTTGAGTAAAAAGCGATTATTTTTTGACAAAACATCGGCAGTGCGGGTGAGTAGCAAACAACGAGGTCGATGGCCTGTACCCTTCAAACAAATTGGAAAGTCTTGAAAGGTTCATGGAATCGGTCGTGCTAACGGTTTCTATGCGAGTCTTTAGTCGTCGGCTTCTTTTGAACACATTATGGAGCAGACGGCGGCGGTACGGGCCCACAAGCAGGATGGTAGTGAGCTAAAATGCATGCCCTAGTAGACCACTTGACCCGGTCCCGACTCGTACCGGATTGACAACGGGAACCCACGAGATGAGCATGGCAATGACGACGCCCAGCCCGACATACTCGCCTACTCGTTACGGCTCGCATTATGTGGGCGTTTGCGTACGTGTGAAATCGATTAGCAGCATCTCCTTGGCACGATTTAAACCGCCATCGAGGAGAAAATGTACCTCGTTTGCCGTATCTAAAAATCAAAACCTGCTACAGTCTTTAATTTGACTGTAGGATTTCGAAGCGGAAAGTTCTTGTAGTCCGCTTCTTCAGCTCCGTTTTCGGTGCTGAGTAAGTAAGTTGGAAGGTAGGGTTGCTGAAGCTTAAGACTTTGAACGAAAAAAGCCGCTGTTCGGGGCCTTCCTTTCGGAGGGAAACCGTCCAGCTAAGCCGGGTAACGTTTAGGTCAAGACGGCTACGTATGCAGCAGACAGCTTTCACTGTCTGAATGATACAGAATACTAACTGGCCAACTTAGGGCCCTGGAGAATAATCGGCTCACGGCCTTTGGAACTTAACTTTACGGAATGTTGCACTGCTTTTATATGGGCCGAGAGTGGTCAGTGTTTTGTCGTCTTTTTGTGAGCGTCCTTCAAAAATGGTAAACACTTGCAAAGGTTGTTCGGCGAACTACGCAGGTTCCGACCCATCCCTGTGCGTAACCTGTCTCCGAAACACTTACTAACCCGCGCGTATCCGGTGATGATCGCACCGCGAAGAATGAATTTTCGGGAGATTGATGGCTTTTCTAATGCGCAAACTAAGCGAAGACCGATGAGTAATTTTGCAAAATACATTACGAAGATAACGAGAAATTGGTTAAGCTGTTTCCTTTACAGAGGCTTATTTTTAGCCCTTATATAAGGTTTGTCTATATTAGGTGTGCTTATATCAGAAAGAATACGGTATAACAGCTCACAAAATATTGAGCATTCACCGTTTAGACACAAGAGTAGCTGACATTAATTGCGCTAGCCGGCAGCTGGCGACATTTGTCATGACGACTTATTGCAAATCTACAATTCATCGAGGCTTGAGAGCAATTTTCACCTGCAACCGGTAGGCCTATAGAGTTGACACAAACATTGTTCCCATTATCGCTTTCGGTTTGTCGACCACTCCTGGCATAACGACTAGATAGAAATGACCGAAGTTCTGCCGAAAGCTTCAAACATATTGCTAATGTCAGCCGCTACCGCTGAGGCTGCAATTGAAGCCTATTCCGTCATCCTCATTTTCCGAACAGGCCAGATGATAACGAGCGAATACCGATTCTTTATGCTGCTGTGTTCGGTAACTTTGAATTCGAAATGGAAAAAACCGCATTTTCACCGGGGTATGTACACTAGAGATCGACATTGACCACCCGTACCGTACACCGTACCGTACTGGACCCTCCCGTACCGTACACCGTACCGTACTGGACCCACCCGTACCGTACAGCCGTACCGTACTGAAAATACGGCCCGTACCCGTACCCGTACTGAACCCAAAAATTCGCCCCAAATACGCTATCATTCAACAAAAAGAACAAAAACGCCATTCTTGAGGACAACTGGTAGCACATGGCTCGTATTCATAATCGAAAATGGTCCTTTTTCCATCAAAAAATGGGATATTTCTGCCGTTTTTCTTAAGAAATCTCAAATTTTCTTCAGATTTTTGTCACCAAAGGCCCCCCCTTAGCAAAAATACGGGTACGGGTACGGCCCGTACTTTGGGGTCCCCCCCCCGTACCGTACTGGACCCACCCGTACCGTACACCGTACCCGTATTATACGGCTACGAGTTACGAGTACGGGCCGTAATACGGTACGGCTGTCGATCTCTAATGTACACGTACTGATCTAACTTAGCTGTGCCAAGCTGGGTTTGTGTTCTCTTTGGCATTTCTGATGCGCCCGCGCCTCCTGCTTCCGGAATTGCCGTGCATCGAGGTCAACGGACTCTCTGTTTATTTTAGCAAATTCGGAGCTCAACTTTCAGTAGGAACCATTTGGTGGGACTATGTCCGGACGTCAGAATTTAGCTCTTCGCAGTCTTCTTCTTCGGAACGGCAATTATATGCTCGCAGGTGTATTCGGTGCTGCATCGCGTCATTGAGGGGAGAGACAACAAAACTATTCTGCGTCACTTTCTTCGACCATTAGTCGTGATTCCAACGATTTCGCTCGGTATTGCCGTATGCGTCGGAATGGGCTATTCTGGTCATTTGATACTGGCGCAAGTACTTAAGGATCGAATCAAGTCAAATTTTTGGTGTCCTTTTCTAGGACTTACCGATCTCCGTATACATCGCCACCGTCTCCTCTGAATTACGGAGCGCTTCCGCGCTGTGTGTAGACATTCACTCAGAGCGTACGCATGTCACTGCCGCTGCTACGGCTGTGCTTTGGGCATTGACCGACGTAGCCTCGTGCACTGCTCTGATATGGACGATTCTTAGCGTCCAGAGAAGGACAGGGCTGACGGGTAGCACGCTCGAGATGTGCCGCGATCTCAGCAAGCTGCTTCTTCTTCAGGTACTGCGAGTCTTTTATAAAAGCCAAAGTCGGTCTATGTTCCTTCATTTGCATAATTCCCGACTCAGATGCTGTGCCCAGTGGCGTTGGTGTCTCTGATCGCGTCTCCGCTGGTTTTCCTCGTCCTATTCGGTTGTCGACTTGAACAGTATCTAGCCTACGCTGTCTTGTGGTGTCTTGCAATTTTCCCGCTGTTTAACGCTGTGCTGACAATACGCTTCGTACATCCTTGTCGACAGTATACTCTCTGCCTGCTTTCGTGCAGAAAGCCTAACGTACGGGTCACTGTCGCAGCCGCAAACACAACGACCAATAACTGATGCCATTTATAACGTGAGTAAAATTAAAGCGTGTGCCCTTCGATTTGTCCGCTAAGACAATCTTGATCTTGGAAAGACTTGCTGGTTAACGCCATAACTCTGATAGATATCAACACGTGATCCTTACGTATACCTAAGAAACAGACAGAATTTGTCGGCAAAACAGTGGCAGTAAGTGTTCGTATGAAACGGGATCGGTTACCTACGATCCTCAAACAATGTGAGAAAGTCTTGATAGGTTCATGGAGTCGGTCGTGCTGACGGTTGATATTCGCGTCTTCAGTCGGCGGCATCTTTTGAACACGTTGTGGAGCAGCTGGCGGCGGTACGGGCCCACGAGAAGGATGGTTGTCAGCTAAAAAATGGATGTCCTAGTAGATTACTTAGCCCGGTCCTAACCGTACCGGATTGACAGCGGGAACCCACGAGATGAGCATAGCAATGACGACGCCAAGCCCGACATACTTGATCTTCATGAAGAGGAAGAGCATCGCCAGATTGATCGGTACGACGAAGACCAGCGTCAGCGAAATGAACTAAAGAAAGCGCTTAGTAAGGACACCTACGGAAGAGCATGAATAGTCTAAGCCTGAAACGGATTTTACTAGCGACCGGGCCACACTTCGCACGGCAAGGCGCCGATATGAGGGATTACTTTTGCCAGGCAGATTCACTTGTGCTTAAGCAGACATTAATTCATATCAGTAGCCGGTGCGCCACCGTATGCATGTTGCAGTTTCCTGCAATCTAGAACCCATTGCGTTGCTGCATGCATGTAGCGCTAGAAGATGATTCGTAGCGCTACCGCTACCGCTCGTTTCGTCACCTCTATGCATGCACATTGTAGCGTTGCTTCGTGCACGTATCATCACCGCATGCGACAGAGCCTTACCGCATGCATCCAATATTCCAAACTTTGCGTACTTACGGCAGTGCATGAGTAGCCTAAACCAAAAATGGGCATCAACGGCTACCTCAGCAAACATGAGGCGATTGATTTGCGACTCCATGTAGCGGGTCTTTTTCGACATCTTGAATCGCTGCTTGGACAGCGTTCGTAGGGTCACTGCCGAGCAGAGTGCCATGAGGACGAAGCATCCGGTCACTTCGGTGGCCACCGAGGAGATGAAGCACTGGAAGAAGGTGTTGCTCTAAATCACAAAATCACTGTAGACAGTGCAAAAGATATCGGACTACTCTCTGAGCGCCGAAGAAGGACGCTCGTTCGCCATCCACTATCCACAACGGGTCCGTCATGAGGCCTCCGAACGTGGTGTCGTGGTTTTCGACGCTGAGAAGAGCGGACGTGATGAGGATGGTATTGAGAAGGGAAAAGAGAGCGACCAGCACTGCCACGCGAGCGATGTACATCCAACCAAGCGTGACGTTCCTGGAAGCACGCAAATTGAAAGAGTGTTGGTTGAAGAGAGCTTACTTGACCACGAGGAAGTATCGGAAGATGAACTCTGCCGGCGAGACAAGGCATGTCAGCGAGATACCGAACATCCACAAACCTAGCATGTAGATCTGCGAACGAGACGGCCAGGTCCTCGGAACTCCGTTCACGACGAAGATGTACGATCCCGAGTTCATCTCGAGCTCCTAGATGTTCTGTGTATTAGCATACTCGTTCGATATCCAGGACCAAATCGAGAACTACACTAAGCAACCATCTCTGCTCTAAACTCTCGTTATTGCAATTATAACGCATGTGCTTGGTGCTTTCCTGCCGACAAGACAAATCCAAGCGATCTTCGGTGTAGGATAGCTCATTTTCGGCGTCAGTCTCAGTTGCCATTTTGGAACTTCTCGAAACTTTCGACAAATCTCATTGGGACGGAAGACCGTTTTTTTTGCAAGCCCAGGGCCAGCGGAGGGCCTCAATATAAAGCCTAGTTACCCCCATTTCCTGGCAGTATAGTCTCGGTCTACAGGGCAGACCGATTTACTCGGTCTACACGCGCTATCTAGGGGGCCTGTCCCCCCCCCCCACCCGTCGTCCCGCCGAAACCTACGAATTTTTTCCGTTAAAATGCCAGTTTTTCGTTGAATCTTTGCCAAACAGGGCCAAAAATCGCGTTGGCCGCGAATTCGGTGGGCTACTTCTTATGAAATCCCTCTAAAATCACAGATTTTGAACAATAAGAGGGCCAAAGACCGATATTGCCCGAAACTACCCAAGGAAGGACCAAGGCATTTTTTCGGCGTCGGCCGAAGGCCGACGCCGAAAAAAAAGGTAGGGCTAGGGCATGGTATACTATTGGTTTACCACTTCGACGATCATGCAGATCACGGTGTAGATGTAGTCGAAGACGGCGTTGAGCAGAAGGACACGCGAGTATGGTTTCATCGCCGGGTTCTTCTCTCGGACGAGCAGCACAGCTAGGACGGTGTTCGCGACGACTGAGAATCCGAAGCAGATGCGCTCGCTGATGTGGCGTGTCGGGCGTGCGTTCCAGAAGAAGTGGCCGTCGCCAATGAGAAGGTTGCTGGTATCAGCCAGGACTTAACAAGTACGTTGATTGTTGCCAACAAAGTAGACACTCATACGACCAATGCTGATTGTTCAACGTTTAAATTCGTAAACAATGGTGTTGTTTTAGTTGCACATCATATCCTACCCGATGAGGTCACAGATGCGACTTCCATTGTGCAGCTCCGTGGGAAGTCTGTTTTGCTTGCCACGAGCTGACACCGTCGACCGGTCGCTCTAGATCAGGCACGCTGAATGATTAACGGCGGCGGCCTGAAAGGTCCACTTGGGTCACTTATTTAAAGCTAATGAATTGGGACGATTTGACACGCAAAATGAGCCAAAAAAGGAGCATTGTGCGGAATCGTACGCTTTAGTCGCCTCACGCTACCGCTGCATGGAACAAAGGTGTCTGTTGCAATAGGTAAAGAAATGCGTGTTCTCGTCAGTAAGCCCCTCTCGCCCAGGGACCCTTGACACGGCTTTAATGGTCTTAGCGGCACTTTAGTCGGTATGTGGAATGGTTCAATGAAGGATCGAGCGTCGTACGCGAGGACAATAGACCGCTTCAAGGAAAACACTTTTTTTCATAAATGCAAGGCTAGCGGCTTTAGTCATTTGGTCTATGCGTAATCGTATGCGCGGCTTCGAAAAAGACTCCTTTTAATCGTAAAATTACTTCGTGAGCGCATTTTAAAATGCAAGCAAATGGCACTTAAGGAGAGTCAATTGTGTTGGCGTACGGAAAAAGCAATTAGAATCTTTGCTGCTGCGCACAAGGTCTAACTAGTCACAAACTGCAAACGCTCATTGACGCATAAAGTGAATTAAGGTGGCAATAATCTTGAGCGCCGTGTTCCTAGTCGCAACTTTACGGCTAGCGCCAAGAGTGTGTAATTTGGCACAACTAAGACCTCTATATCCGTGTTCCAAGAGCTTTGGCATTCAACCCCGCCAGTCACGAGAATTAAGACTGTGATTTTCGTAACTTACCAAGAATGGAGGATGGTTCCGTACCGCTTAAAGCCCGGCACGGCACCCGCCAAGTAATCAGGGGTCTTCGCAAGTCATGCAGCTTAGGAACTTTGAGTATGAGAAACTTATAAGATTGGGCCTTTTCTATGTAACCCGGACACCGTTTGATGTGGAGCTTTGTTTCATGTGAAATGTGAAAGTACCTTCTTCTATTTGTAAACCTAAATTTCTTCTAAAAACCCTCCGATTTTAACCAAAAGCATTTTTTTCGGGCCCGAATGAGTGGGCCGGTCCGGGCCGAAAGCATTTCGGCCCGGACCCAGCCCTGCAGCAGAATCAACTTTGAAATCGGGTTTGTATAAAATTGCTGACGCAGCCTCGTAGATCATTAGCCAAGCTGCGGGCTATTAACTTTACGGTAAGCAGCTATGCCGGCAGACACAGATCTGCGCCACACTTGCTACTTTATACGAGCGCTGAGTGATCATCCAGTTAGGAACCACAAAAAAAACGAGTGAGTTACTCATATAATTATTGCGCATTTCAGGGAATTGCCAACGCCTTGAGACCGAGAAACGCCCGAATGCCGCCAGAATGCAACATGCAGAGCAGGCATTTTGCTAATCTGTGGCGCCTTGGGGCAGACCGGAAGACGATAAGTGTATGGTTCGTGTAGCATTCGCAACATGTGGTCCCCAGGCGCAGTCTCATAAAATGTCAGTAGTGTGCGCAATGATCGTCCTACTGTCGTCTGTGTGATGTGGGAACCAAAAAGTTGTCTCTTGGGATGTACGTAGGTGGTCAGTATGTCGGATTAAAATGACCTAGAAAACTGTACGGAGCACATAGCAATATTCCGCAAGCATTGTTACTAGAATGAGTAGGGTTCTCCCGAAACCATTTGGAAAATCTTCGGAAAAAACTCTATACAAAACACGTGACTGGACCTCGTCTGACGCTAGCCTACGGGACGAGTTAAGTACTCTAAGCTTATGTTTTGCATCGACAAAGAATACAAGCAGTAAAGCAGGTAGATCTAAAGCACTGGGTTGTGAATAAATCTGGGCACTAGTAGGTAGCGTGAAACTGGGACAACCAGGGTGTACCGACCCTTATGGCAGGGGAGTCGGAGGTCGGTAATCCGAAGGGTTGGAAAAGTAGCAAAGGGGGGGGGGCTAATGTTCGTAGCGGCCGAAGGCCGGCGCAAAAATTTTAGCTAAGGGGACCAAATTTCGGTGCTCGTTTCGGTGCTCACCTTTTTTGGCCCGCTCTAGACTTTGGCCCCCCTCCCCGAAACCTGTGTGCTCGGTACGCCACTGGGACAAGGGAAGGGAAAATTTAAGTAAAGTCCATAAACATCGTACTTTCCCAGTGGCCCTAAAACAAGCTATCTTTTGGCTTTCAACATCTCTTCGGTAAAGTCAAGCGAACTAGCGACCTTGTCCGGGTAGTGATTCGGCACTGAACCGACACGCACTGGTAAGGCCCATTTGTTGCGAACGTAACGCTGTCGTTCGGATGAGACGTGATGTTTATGACAACAGATGCTTATTGCGTAGGAACGTTCTTGGAACTTTACCGGAAGACAACCATTTGTACAGCTTAGGATTGCGTGAGAGTATTGTTCCATACCGCCGTCTCGCTTGGAATCGTTTGAGGTAGTGCGACAAGCCGTACTGGCGATGGACGAAAATATTTACAGAACTTTGATTTTTCCGAATTCAAACGTATTCTGATCATCATCAACGAAAAGCAAACAGCTCTGAACAGGCAGGATGAGCCTGCAACACTAGCAAGCAACCGTTGCACTGGCAGCGATTTCATGATTCTGGCCAGCGCTGAAACGAAAACGACTAGTAGTGACTGATTTTTGCTTTTTCGTTCGATTGGGCTGCTGATCCAGTTCTTTTTAGGATGATGCACACAAGTCTGTTGCAAAGATCTTTGAAGCAGTGCACTGTCGTCACACGCCACTTGACATTACTCATTCGAAGTGCAGGCGAACTACAAGCAACTTCGTTGCGATGCAACGAGCCGTTTCCTTTGCCTAGAATTCTCATGAGACGATACACACACGTGCGCAGGAGTAAACTATGCACTATGTAGGTAGGCGTTTGAGGGCTCAGAATTGTGAAACTTCGATGCTTCACTGGAAGCGATGTGCTAATGACGCAGAAGCATGTCGCTGACATGCGATGCTTTAGCTTCCGGATAATGTCCTGAAGTTGTTCAACTAAAGAACCATGCCTGCCGCAACTCAACTGAGGACGTGCACGTGCAAATTAACCCCTCGGGACTTCCTTCCTCCACGGAGAACATGATCATCGCTCTTTACCAGGCTTTCCAGCGTTTAAAAGGCCTAAACTAGAAGCACTTCATTAGCGAGCAAGCTGTCATCATCGAACATACTACATCAGAAATCATGCCTGAAGGTAAGTGTGCACGAACGAAAAGGCCATGCCACGGCTCCCTTTAGTCGGAATCGAAACCCTTCATCGTCAACTGGGTACGACAATGGACGTCGTAGCGCTTGGGTTGAACACACTGCTCCTCTACTTGATCATCAATTACTCGAGTTTCCGAATGAAGCCGTTCAAGGGCATATTTCTCCTTGCATGCCTAAGCGACATCTGCCTTAGCGGGGTGGTACTGCTCGGACAGCCGGTAAGTAGAATCGAAGGGCATGTCTTAGTAGACGAACGAATAGCTTCTTTACGCGTGAAAACCTTCACGGTTTTAGTACAACATCTTTGACGGCGGGTACATGTTCCTCGTGTCGAACGGCTACCTCTCTTGCCGCTATCCGCTGCTGGATCACCTCCTCATGGTGGCCTTTTGTTCGACGTTACATGCGCACATGGTCATGCTCGCCATTCAGTTTGTTTGGCGCAACAAACTCGTCTGCGATGATAAAAGGTATGCCAAAATAGACAAAATCCTCCCTTCAAATATGATTGTTCAGAGTCATCATTTCTTAAATAGGGCCCTCCTAATGTTCTTTTTTTACAGCGTCATCAAATTCGGCAAGAATGCGATTGTCCTGCCGGTGGTATGGTGCTTCCTGCAGGTTTGCACCGCGACTTGGTGCTGGTACGCTCGCTTGCAATTTCCCCATAGTGCCATTCAAAAGCGCCCATTTTAGGGTGTTCGATCAGCGGGACCTTAGAGAAATAGGTCGGGAGATTCTCCGTCACAACGGATGGCAATTTACCAACGAGACGGCGCCCTATCCTGCGCTGACAGCGGCCGTAAGTTCTCAGCTCGCTTGCGTACCGCTTTTCGTCGATTCTAGGGATCGAGCAAGCTTGTCATACACAATGCGTTCTACCTGGGCTCCGCCGCAATTGCCTACACCGTCATCATTGTGTGCCAGGTTGGCGTGCACCGGTACTTCCATCGCATGGGGCTTCCGTCACACCAGAGCACGGAGAGAGCCTACGCTGAGATCAATCGGGCACTCGTCCTGCTGGTGCGTTTTGCCCGGTCGTTTTAAATGCCTTGTTCGATGCGGTGCCGTTATAATAAAACGTCACGAAATTTTTGGCACATCACGGTACGACACACTGTGCACGGTGGATGTACCGCCAGAGGTGATGGGCTGTACGGTGCTGTACCGTTTTGCCGTAATAACCGTACGACAGTACGGTACAGAGGGGGTCAGAACGGCACGGAATACGGTCAGGTGTAGTGGAGGATATCGCCTCTAATCATGGAGGATGCGGTTTTAGGCCATCACGCCACTTCTCGGCCTCATACCAACCGCTATCGCCATTTTGGCAGCAGCGCTGAACATTCCCGACGCCGCCATTTCCGTCTATGCCTCTCTCGGAATGACCGCGGTGACCGTGATCAATCCCATTATGACCACGTGGGTCGTGCGTCCATACCGTCGCGGTCTTGGCAGGCTTCTACGCCTGAACGTGCCGGAACCAGTGACGCCATCTGTTACTGTCGAGTGAGGCCGGAACGAAGCTGGCTTTGTAAAGCTGGTTTCGAATGGCCCGTTTTTCGAAAGCATCACGTCACAATGTTCGTATAATTTGTAGGCGAAGTAAAAGAGGCACATATAGCTCTTTATTCCAAGGTAATAATCCGGGATTGCATAGAATGTTTGCGCAAATGCGTTCACTTAAGGCAATATTCTGCGCAGATGTTCGTCGCAGGCGATAATCGTCACCGCGTGTTGCCACAAAACAGGTTGTTCACACGCACTAATCCGTTGAGTGAGGTAATCCTGCAAGGTGCGAGGCAGATAATGAGCGTCGGAACAAACAAAACAAAGTCTGCGCCATGCATTCGCAAAAGTGTCGCTAATTATACTTTTGTTCTTTCGAAGTCTACACACACCTTTTAAATCTAACAGTACACTTAATGCTTCTGCAATTACATGACGTTTTCTTCGCCTCTAATAAATCCTCCGAGTTCAGTCCATAAAAGTGTTCTAGAGCTGTTCGTCGCCTCCACTACTGAAACAGTTGCGCACTCGTCTAGATGACCTTTTCGGCCGAGCTCTTGTCCGCGCTGTGTTGTTTTCGGTGCGCGAAACTAGACAATAGATAGATGGGTAGCCCTTTATAGCTTCCAGACAGGATGCAGATTTTGAGGTTTTTGCACGCAGAATCCGCTTACAGGCGCTTCCATCCCGGCAAGCACGCACGGCATAAGATGGTCAGATTCAGCGGAAAAGCCGTGATTATTACAGGTACGTTGGCTTCTAGATTTTCTTGCTGAGCAGCGACTAAACGGGACCATACTCTAGGATCTTCTGCTGGCATTGGGCGTCAAGCCGCGATCGAATTCGCTAAAGAAGGCGCTATGGTAACAATTCATGGTCGCGATAAAGGTCGTATCGAGGTAAGGGATTTACCAGAGCAAATGCCATATTCGCTTCTTAGGAGACAAAGAAGCAGCTTCACGCAGCAGGCATACCGGACAACCGGTTCGTTGTCGTAGAGGGCAACATCGAAGACGAGAAGACACAGCGGCAGCTTATCGACAAGACTATTGACCGCTTCGGAAGGATCGATGTTCTCGTATGACGCAAGCAACCATATTTTTCAGCTGTCGAGTTCTAGGTGAACAACGTTGCGATCATGAAGCCGACGGATATCACTCTTGAGGCTATGTCTGAGTCGATGGACGCCTACGACTATATCTTCGCCGTGAATGTTCGCAGGTAACAGATGGCAGCGTCTCTTTTTCGTAAGGCGTGGGCTTTAGCATCGTGACCTTGACTCATCTGGCGGCACCTCATTTGGAGAAGACCAAGGGCAACATCATCAACGTCGGCAGCTTTATTTCCAAGCAAGCGGTAGGCAGAAGCACCCGGTCAGAACCACCTTGAGTCCTTTGCAGACCACCTTTTTCACGTATCTCGCTATGGCAAAGGCAGCACTCGACCACTGGAGCATTGACGCTGCTCTGAAGTACGCGCCTAAGGGAGTTCGCGTCAATACCGTCAGGTACAAGTGGAAAACCATTTTTCGGGCCTTTTTGGCAAGCATGGCAATCGGGTCATGTCCTTTTTTTATAGCGATGTGCTTTAGTCCTGGCTTAATTCGCACCGACTTCTTCGCTCGCCAAGGCATAACGGGAGACGCATTCACTAAGTTCGAGGGACAGTTGTCGCAAAAGACTCTGCTAAAGCGCTTCGGGACACCGCATGAAGTGTCCGCTATGATCCTCACGCTAGCCAGTGACGAGGCTTCGTATGTCACCGGCGCTACGTTGGCCGTGGACGGAGGGATTCTCATCAATAGTGGCTAATTAACAGTCTTGTGTACTTACGATTATCAGTGAGCGCTTTGCCCCTCTTCATGCTACGTAAACTTTGCTTCGCGTTCCGAAAGGTTTGAAATTACACCATAGTTTCGAAAACACCTTATGCTTCCTCACAAGATGTTCGTGCACTTTTGCCAGGACCAATGAATAATTGCCCTACTACCGGCAATCGGGTGAGGACTTGTACTATAGCATCCAGCAACACGTGCACTTCCTGCATTTTTTACTTGTTTGTTTATGTGACAGTCGCGCCGTCGTCGTAGCAATCACTTGACAGACTCCTAAAAAGCGGTCTGCTTCCGTCGCGGTAGTGACAAGTGAGTCTTTACTCTCCGCACTTAAAGGTAACAAAGCAATTGGCAACGAAATTTATGGCCTCGCTACGGCTGGAGCTTCAGACGGACTGTTAAATGTCATCCGGACTCATACTTCCGCACATTAATCAAGGAGGCGCCTCAAAGTACATCCTGGATATGCATGCGTCAGACAAAATAATGGGAAAAATAGTTTGTGTTTTATGTTGGAAGAGCCCAAAGGAAGCGTGGCGTGATGCTATGCGGAAAGTGTCAATGTGGTTATTTGTATTTTGGATGCCGAAGTTTGGGTTCCCAGAAATAAAACTGAAATCGGTGTTCCGGGTCCCGAAAGACACTTAAAGCGACTCTCTGGACGCTAAGCAATAAGCAACAGCCTAGGACTAAGTCGTAGCAGAGGCTGAACAGCATTAATGCGCCGGCGAAGCTACTACTGGGACCCAAACTATCGGCACCCAGGACATCGGGACCTAGACTACAAGGAGCCGTATTGACAATTTCCGCAAGGCAACACGCCACGGTTTCTTGAACTATTTCCAGCGTAAAAAATTGTTCTAGCACTAGAAAGAAGAACTACTTGGTTTCGCATTCGGTATCTGAGGGAGTTTATACTTACACTGGCATGAATAACGCTGTACATAAAATTAAGCCATAAACGTAGAAATAGCTTGAAAGACAACGATTCCGATAAGAAGAAGCGAAATAAAAGTTCCGAATAGCGTCGCCATGGAGACGGACGAATTCGTCACCGGCCCAGCATCTCTCGTCGCTCCTTTTAGCGAGCGCTGCACGCAGATTTGAGTGTACATCGGTGTCTCGTCCGGGTTTTCAATGAACGAAGAGACCACCAGTTCTTCACCAGTTGACTCGTTGTAGTAGACCTTCGTCTCGCTTTCTTTGTCGTCATCGGTGATGAAGCGAATTTTGAGGTTGAAAGGAGCAGACTGCTTCGAGGTAGTAAAGTCCTAAAAGGGGTGGTAAGCTTGGTGAAAAACTTGGTTTTCAGGCTAACAACCAAGTAATGAGAGTGTTGCTTACCTTTTGAAGCGTCTCGACTAGCGATGCCGCAAATTGCACGTAGAGCTGCGAGTCCGCTGTGATCGAAAGCAACTTTTGCTTGTCAGACAAATTTGACGTAAGCCATGCGGCAGCGGCGGGAACCGAGAAGTGGGAGGTATACAGCAAACTCAAGGAGATTTCCGACGAGCTGCTAATGCTAGGCAGCTCGAAGAACTCTTTCGTAGCCAGGCTGGCGTTCGCCTTCCGGTCGTTGCCGCAGAAGTGAACGCTTTCGAAAGTGAACAAGGAAGTGAAGGCGCGCTGGAAGACCTGAAATGAGAGAAAGTTAAGCCGAGCCGCCTAAGCTTATTCAGCCATACCCAGCACTATTTATTTCTCCGACTAGCATAACAGCCTACCTCACTCGATGCAAAATGCGTTGGAGCAATCAGCTTAATGGCGTTCAAGCGGTCTTTGTTCTTGGCGAGCTTCTCAAGCACCTCCGCAGTCACGTTCAGGTCTTGAGCCTCCAAAAGTGCTAGGCGAGATCCGTGCATGCATCCGTATAGTCCTTCCGAAGGATGCGCATTTGCATTGCCTAAATTTGATTCATGCATTCGGGAAACTTCGCCTCATGCGTACCGTTCTTAAGGTCCACCAGTGAAATCCAGCCAGCCTCAACATCGAGTTTCGCATTCAATAGACGAAGGTTCTTGTTTGAGAATCGTTTCTGCACTAGTTTGTCGAAGCGTCTTCAAGCCAGCTGGGCCGAGTCCAGCACGCTGCGCTCGGAGAAGCTGAGAATGTCGTCGAAGAGCTCAGTGGGGATCATCTACAACTGCGCGGTTAGCTCTGGCAATAGAGAGGACACTAACAAATAAGCGAAATAAAAAATTACGCAGTTAGACGCGCTTTTGAAAAAAGACAAAACAGGAACCAAATCTCGGTATCTTCTTCGAGTTCAGCGAAACTGTCATCCTTTTATGGTCCCTCTCCCGGACGTCTAGGCGGTCCCAAAGAGCTCAAGGGAGTCATTCATCACTCCATAGGACTCACTTCCGCGTCCTTTTTGTTTATTGAGTCGGACACCAACGCCTTTGTCGTAAAGACCATGGACGGTTCGGTCGACGATAGACAGTGATAATTTACAAACCAGGAAGTTCGCACTAATGACGTATCGGGAGGATGAACACGGAAGTGGTATGAGTGTTAAGACAAGACGACGGCATAGTACGACGGAACAAGGCTTTTATTTAAGCGGTAAGGATACGCAGGCGGACCGAATTTCTTCCCCGAATTTCGAATTCTTTTAATACGCTCAAGAGGTTAATGTCTTAAGAAAACGTCACCTTTCCGCCGACTTCAACGTTTCATAGACGAAAATGAGGCTCCGCACAGCGTAATCGAATTAAGAATCACACTGTTTTGAAGAAGTAATTCGAAGCAGTCTGTGAGCCGATTAGGGAAAGGTCAAGAAATTAGCAGCCCAGTCTGCAGCGCAGGAAAACAGCGTGTGACTGACGGAAATAGTAACGCGATGGAACGTTGGACCGGTGTAAATAGCGGAGCAGGAAGAACTTAATGGACCAAACAACAAAATATAAAATCCGTAGCACGCTGAGAAGTAAATTAGAGCTAGGGTGACTGACGTGTATTTACGTCACCGCTGAAAATATTCTGCACTCTAGCTGCAAAGCTGTCGTTGCTGTTACGAAGATCGCTTGTCGGCTAGGCTGTAGAAACAGTTTGCGTGACAGCAGATTGTCGCCGATAAAAGGTCGAAAACTCAAGTTCGATGATATGAGGCTCGGAGGAAGGTAGAACAAGACTCGAAGGACAGGACTCAAAACATCACCATTCTCGTGAAGACCGTTAACGTCTCCTGGAATGCCTGAACTTCGGACGGGATTCACAGAACACTTCCTAAGAGGCGAAACTGTCTCGCTATCGGTTCTTGTCGAAATGCAGGCTTACGTACAAGGATTGAATGTTAATTGTTTTGTGCAGTATTTGTAATCCGAATAAATCATGTTCTTTGTGGTCTGATTCCGACATTTTTGGTCGAGAAAACACTGATCAGATTGTGCACCCCGTCTTGCAGAAAGCCTCGTGATTTTGCAGATGGTGGAGAAATTCTCGCAAAAAGGTTCCGATTCGCACGCACCGAAAACGAAAGCTCGTAAAAACTCAGTAAAAATGGCGGAGATCATCTTCTCCTCTCATTTTTGTCACGCCCGGTGCAGTGTACCAGCAAGAGCCGTTATTTTCGTAACTTTACACCAAAATGCGGAAAAGGAACGGATGGAGAGCAAAACTCAAACCGGTCAAAACGATATTTTTAACCTGCAAAACTGACCCGTAACATGGTGTCTAAGAATAGCAACGGTTTCAGGCAATCTCCGAACCGCTACAGACGATGTGTTAAGAGCGAATGCGCCCACTTGTGTGTGAATCCCCCCCCCCACTCCTTGAGCGCGGAAATTACCCCAGCAAAGCGTTGTATACCTCTGGACTACAAGTCTCTCATCAAATTACATCGATGTTGTAACTGATTCGTTAGATGCGTTCTCGATGGAAAACCATAAATTCTTCCTTCCGCCTTCGCTGGTCGTGCGCTTTGGGTTACACTTTCAGTGTACGTGATCAACGCAGTGTGCGTCGTTTTCGTCGTTGGTCACACTGGTCTTTCGTGTTGGTCACCAAATAGTTGGCGCTATGAATGTCGTCGATCTCAATACACAATACACATGCCCAAATGTTCATTTGTGCCATATCGGTAGCCGCATTAAAGCTCGTATAAGTTGTGACAGCAGCCTAGTTTGCAACGCCATAGCTAGTTCTTCATGGAGCTCCTACGCATCAGCTCGTGGCACGACCTTGTTTCTCGTGTGACCGGCCTCTAAATGATTGTTGCAGGCGGTGGTCGTTTGATGAGATGTGACTTACCGCTGTCGAGATCTGGTAGACCTTGGACGAGTGTTGCGTTCTGACACGAATACCTCGAAGCAGCTCTCGCCTGATTGTCTGGTTCAGGCAAACGTAGATGAACGAGGGGAAACCTGAACTCTCTTCTTTGCTCCTTGCGCTGTAGCCCGAAAATACCTTGCTCAAAGACGTAGGAGAAGGAGATGAGGAGCACCGTCGTCTTCGGGGGCTTGAAGAACTGCATGTAGACGTAGCCGATGCAACAAATGCTGTTGAGCACCGTAATGCAGAGGATTTGTATGAACGACTAAACTACGTTTTGGTGGAGTATTATACGCTATAATCATAATGGTCACATTGCCCAATTGTTCCATAGGAAGTCTAATTCGCCTTATGCTCACAAGACGAAACTTACGCTTGCTTCCCTGCTCGTTTCGCTGTTCTTGGCGAACATTCTGTAGCGACCGTGCAGCAGGATTCCGAAGCCAACGTAGACCGACACCAAGGCGGCCAGAAAGCAAAAGTTGTGAATTGTGTGAGGCCAATTGTGGTACTGAAATAAAAAGTCTCATTAAAGACCGATGATCACAACATACCTTTGCCAGCGGGTCCGCGAAGTAGCCGATGTGTGGGTCGAAGAACCAGCCCATATAGATGCTTGAGAAGAGGCATGGCTTTGTAAACAATGCCGTAAGAATCCAATAGATTGTCGGCGGAATCAGCCAAGCGTAAGCCTTGCGACCGTCGAACATTCTTCGCGACAGTTCCGGGTCCAGCATGACGATGCAGCGATTCATGGCAAGAATAAAGCCCGTCGTGGACGCGGCGTACCAAGAGCCTAAAAGTACATGTGCCAAACTGATCGAAAAACAGGACTAAGGTTGTATACCTTATGTCCGAAGCAGACAGATCCGATTCCAAATTAAAATCAATTCCGATTTTTAAAAATGGCCGCGTACCGATCCCAGTTCCGATTCTTCCCCAGCCCTAACCAAGACCTACCGGTTCCGACGGCACCCAGAAGGTAAATGAAGTTCGGGTTAGTGCAGTAGACGACGCCATTCAGCACAAACCAACCGCTCAGAGGCCCGGTGCACACAAGGCAGGCAAAGTCTAATATTGCTGAAAAAAAGCAAATAATGTGTGGTCTTCAAGTTCCTCATGCCTAGGTAAGCCATGAATTTATAGCACGCGTTTTTGAAGTTCTTCGGACGTAACATGGCGTAGAGGCAAGGAATATATAGCACCTGAAGCGATGTTCGTAGGTTGTACAAGTTGGGAAACGACGTACCAGGAAGAAGGTACCGACGACTAGCAGTAGGATTCCTTGCAAAGTGCTGCGCCGCTCCGTTCGAGGTATGTCGTCGACGTTGTAGAAGGAGCAGTTGTACATCTCGTCGAAATAGGGCCGGTCGAAAAAGTAGAAGTACGCCATTGGAAGCAGTACCTGCAATCAGGTTGTACTAAGGTACACCGCATACGGCCACAGTGATCCTGCGCAAGTATGCGAGACAGGTGGGCTTAATGCTAAGCGCAATTTAGCCTGGCATTTGACATGGCGTAGCACGACCTTGAACGCTTGAAAGCGTGCACGTTTTCGCATTTTGCCCTTACAAAATAAATACCACGGCAATATACGAGTCGGATATATAGCGAAAGGCCCTCGTACGTGACAAATAATTCTGTTGTCCTATGGGCACCTGTCGGTACATCCAGCGCTATGATCCATATGGGGCAATGACTAACCTGCGTCGACTACTCTACCAGGAAGTTCTAGCTGACAGGGGCATCTACGTTCCACCACCCTATTCTGACCGCACTTGGTCACAGGGCGTGGGAAGTGCGTTTTGTCTGTGCCAGAACGCATGCTAAGACTCCTTAGGGAATGCTCGCTACATGGCCAGCTCTCATAAGAATTTTAGATTAGCGTTATGTACGTACCGTCGACACTAACCTACAGGACTGTAGTTATCCAGTACTGTCATGATAAAGCTATCAACGAAATAAAATGGAACTGTGAACAAGATGAGAACCTTAACCTTACACGTGGCTAATAATCTACTTCGCCTATCTGACAGGGATTTTATTCCGGAGCACGCTGACGTGTGAAAGGTCTCGAAGCTAAGAGATGTTGCCTAGCAGTAACTCCATTCTTACATGCAATACTCGTAGGTGCCCTATAGACCATCACGCAACAAATATGCAAACATCGGGCTAGCTTGCACCTATGGTCGCTGTCTCGGAGCGACGCCGAAGTGGACTTTCGACTGTCTCCTGACGCCATGCCCGGCACCTTCAGCCGAGGATACAATGCGCTATTTGTATGTTTTTCATCATCAAGACGGCACGGATCATTGCATGCAACAAAAAGCTCATGACCAGGGCGACTTCCCACGTGATCCTTGTTCAGTTATTGAAAGGCCGCTTTTGGCAAGGATTACCGAGCACAAATCCGACTGCAGACGGAAGGATATGCGAGGGAGATCTGCAGCAATTTCCTGCCGTAGCGTCTTTGCCGTTCGCCATGTCGACATCATTTCGAAGAACTCCCTCGATGAGTGCTTCGACAACAATAAGGATTCGCGGTAGCCACTTTATTTCGCGGTAAAGATGTGTTTCCATGCCCATTCGAATCTCATGGAGCTTTTTATAGGGTCCGCATATGCACCGGTAAAACTTATACGATCAAGGATAATCACTAGAGCACTTACACGTATCCCTTTACGTATTTAGTTAAGTAATTGTGCGTGGGGGCACTACGACTGATCAGTGTAAAAGACGGTATACACGGTTGTAAAACTAAAGATCACCTATCACGGCACATATAGTACCGTACGGCAGCGCGGTAGGGTACGGGTCAGTACAGTACGGCCGTACGCTAATGCGAGTCCTTATTCAGAACGGACTCGCATTATAAAAGTCCGAGTAATCTATGTTTAGGTAAACTCGGTTTCGTACGTAACGCTACGTTAAACTTAGACGAAGGGCAACCCTTGTTGTTGGGAACTCTGAACATTCGTACCATGCGCCTTGCACGTTTATTTTGCGTCCTAAGCGCATGTACTGCTAAGTAGTCGGAACTGAAAGACTCGCTACCAGACACTTGCAAACTGAATTAGTGTCACTGACGCCAGTTTATAGCTCGGCAGGTCCAATAACCACGTTCGGGATTGCCGAGCATAGTTCCTTCACGAGGCGAGCTCAGTCTTTTTCTTAATGCGTGAGGGCTCTGATCAGTGGCCGACTTCGGTGGTAGGTCCCAGGCGGCGGCAACGCCCTTGGCACCGGTCAAATGCCGGCGCGAGACCACCGGGTCTTCGTCAAAGAAGAAAATATATCATCGGAAAATATACAAAGAATAGAAAGAAAAGAATTTTAAAAAACATGAGAGGACCTTGGGTGGCCTCCGAGTACCAAGGAGAAATGCGCTGCATGCCGATGTCGCAACCCACTGAGAAGGGAGAATTTCGCATCTGGATGATGACATCCCTCTGGTGAAGTCTCTAGATCTCGAATACCTAAAATGTCCACAATGGCGTCCCTGGTCTCCCTTTCCACATTACGCCCCACCTCGTTGGCCCGAAAATCTGAGCCTTGGAAACTTTTAAAATAAAAAGTTATGGGTACAAAGTAGACTGATCGACATGCTGTTCAAGGTCTTTCTTGTCCGAACAATAACGTTTGTGGTGCCGAAACAATTTAAAAATCCGCTAAAGACCCATTTCGTCCTCAAATAAGACAGTCCGAATGCGACATTTGCAAAAATATAAGTACAGGTTAGCATGCAGAGTCAATGCATTTGGCGCATTATTTCTCGTGTCACCGAAAAGCCAGCAGAAATGCCCAGGGTTCTGTTGGTTGTCATGTGAACCCTCTGCCCGCTCCCATGCCCAGTCATTGGGAAAAGGTGGATAACGCTCACCAGTCTTATCATTACGCTCTGTACTACACAACTCGATCACCTGAGAATGGTCCGTTCGACGCGCCGCATTGGTCTTTGCTCTGTCAACGCTTATCAGACTTCCATGTTGCGATTTCTTAGCCGGAAGGCCGTTTTTTCTTATTTTTGCTCTACTCACCCACAACGCGACCTTTTCGGTCAATTGCACTTACAATGGGCAGCATGATACGAGTGCATAATTTCTGACAAATTCATGTGTCTCCCTTTTGCGCCTCGCTAACTAAAATGGAATCCGGTAGGCGATAACCTGCTTTTCCTTTGTTCCTTCCTAAAGAATTAGTGAGCTCCGTTGATCGGCATTGCTGAGAGTAAACGAGGCCCACCTACCTATTCCTCACACAATACCCCATATCAACCTGATACCATCTTGCTCTCGCGCATTGAACGGCGCCGAAAACAGAAGCAGCTAGTAAGGCTCAGTCCGCCTTTACCAAAGAGTCTTTATTCTAAAATTTGCCGTGCAGTAGCATCATACCATCTCTTCTCTTAGAAGACAACGTGATCACTTGCCGCAGATATCTTTCTGTTTTCAGATATTTTAGAGCGAACAATGACGCTTAACATTCAGTTTGAAACCAACGTGCTACCAACGTCATGCTGCGCTCCCAAAGAAGCGACAAGTAGTAGCAGATGCTCAACATCACTACGCATCTCGTCTTGCAACGATCACGAATACCACGACCTGTCACTGCGCGGAACCGTATTCTACGCATGCGTTTTTGTCAAAGGTACTCACACCGTAAGTGCGAAACGCAAAGTCCCTCTTTTCCTTTCTAGAATACGTTACCTTGCTGTGGACAGGAAGTGAAGAAGTTCTCGATTTCGGATCCATTCGCGTGCCGTGCGCAGCAGATTGATTGGCTGCAGTACATGACTACATCTCATTCACTTTTCTGCTCAACACTCACCTACGCTTCTATGGCAATGTATGGCAGAAACACAATGTTTTGTTTGATCTATGATTTGCGCGTAGTTGGCCAAAGACACCAAAGGCAGATGCTTTTGTGGACGTACCTGTATCGTACCATCTACGTTGTACATCATATATAGTCTTGGTTGATCATCTGGAAAAAAGCGCAGGGCTGCTGCTGAGAACAACCACTTTCGCTTATCGAAAGCATCGGGAAGCTGACAGCGGTCAGCGGCTTGAAGGGGTAATGAGTAGGATGGTTTTGAGAAAAGCGCCAGGCGAAAAACTTTTTTCCATCCCCTAAATCAGGGAATGGTTTTCAGCAATTAAGGGGATGGAAAAACAATTTAGCCGGTTGAACTAGGCAAACTGCTGAGCTGCTCATGAAGCACAAGTTCTGGTCTATCTCGCATGACAATGAATGCGACGTATGACGCGAAAGGTCATCAGCAAGACATGCAAATCGCATGTTAAAAGTCCAGTGACATCGTTAAAATCTCTAACTCTTCGCGCACGCATTTTTTCTGTGTAAATATCAGCTTCAAATCTACAAGTCACAATTATGTATGTTTTCGATTACCGTCCGGAGGTCTTGTCTTCGTGGCGGAGGCAGACAATGTCTCGACCTGTATTTCTTATTACGGAGATCATGCACGGGATCTTGTACATTATAGGGGGAAATTTATTCCCACAATATGGCGACGGGGAGACGTTCAGGCGGCGCCATACGTTGAAAGATAGCTGTGCCGTGGAGTACAAATGGTTTAACAACTGTTAATGGGTACGCCCCGTTTTGATGTGACGCCCCCAACCACATTCTTTGACCTTCTGATGCGTTCTACTTCCGCTTCGGCGCATTGCGCAAACTTTAGCAACAAATGAAACATCGAATGAACTCAATCCAGACCGACAACGTGCATCATGCAGAGCGCAAAGAATTTTTGCAAGTCCATGGAGTCCAACGACGAACGTCTCACACGGTCATTCCACAGTTATAGCTGCTCACGCACGAGACCACGTTCATCCGATTGTTGAGGGAGGACACTTTTTAGACGAGTCGTAACTTGATCGAATTAAACAGAGTGCGTGTCCGGGTTATTTTAGAGTTCAGATTACTGAGGCACAACATGAAGTTTAAAAGGAGAGGTGCTAATTAATTTGCACCGAAGTTGTCCCGACGTTGAGTGCGTTGTGTATTCGAACCGCCTAGTTCGAATTGTGGCGCTCTCGGAAGCTAATGCACTCATGCGTTCTGATCGACCGCTGTGCATTTACCGAACAATGTTTGAAAAGCGATTTTCACCTGAACCTGCACCTTGCGTACTTGATAGGTACGCCGTAATGAGTAGCAAGCTAGTTTTCACGAATGGTAACTGCGACTTAATAATCTTAAAACAGGAAGAGACAAGCTCTCTCTGCTTCGTCTTTTCTGTCCACGATTTTTAACCTTACGGCTATTGGGTATAGTAGATGGTCTCGCTCGTTCTACGTGTGTTCATGAACTGGGTCTTCACCACACAAAGTACGCGAATGGACCATGCTAGGCTCCCAGGGTGCTCAGATCGCCCCCCCCCGGGGGGNGCCAATTATCACTGTCGGGACCGCCTTCGGCGGCCCCGACGGGGGTGGGGGCCGCATAGGTTACAACTGGGGGGGGGGGCAGGGCCGCATGGCTTACACGTCACTGCAGGTCTCTACGCTAAGAGATGTTGCCTAGCAGTAACTACATCCTTACACGCAATACATGTCGTGTGCTCTATAGACAGTCACGCAACACATATACAACCATCGCGCTAGGCTGCACCTATGAACATATGGTCGCTGCCCTGGAGCGACGCCGAAGTGGACTTTCGACCGTCTCCTGACGCCATGCCCGACACCTTCAGCCAACGAATACAATGCGCTATTTGTACGTCTTTCATCAGTAAGAAGGCACGGCTTATTGCATGCAACAAAAAGCTCATGACCAGGGTGACTTCCCACGTGATCCTTGTTCGGTTATTGAAATACCGCTTTAGGCACGGATTACCGAGCACAAATACGAATGCAGACGGAAGGATATACGAGGGAGATCTGCAGCAATTTCCTGCCGCAGCGTCTTTGCCGTTCGCCATGTCGACATCACTTCTGCCTCGATGAGCGCTGTGACAACAATAAGGGTTCCTGGTAGCTGCATTATTTCGCGGTAGGGATGTGTTTCTACGCCCAGTCCAATCTCGTTGAGCTTTTATAGGTCCCGCATATGCATCTTTGAAACTTGTAAGATTAAGGATACGGACTACAAGGATGTAGCCGCACTTCTACATATCGCTTTATGTATTTAGCTAAGTGTGCGTGGGGGTAACACAAATGATAAATGTAAATTCGGTATATGCGGGTCTAAAACTAAATATCGGCACCCGTGCCGTCGCGTACTGACGCACTTTCCGTACGGCAGATACAGTACGGGAGAGTCAGTACGGTACGACTAAGCTTTGCCGATCTTTACTTAAAACGGACTCGTATTATGAAAGATCGAGTAATGTATGTGAAGGTAAGCTCGGTTTGGTACGTGACGTTTCTTTTAGCATAGACGAATGGGAAACCCCTGTCGTGGGGAACTCTGAACGTTCGTACCATGCGTCTAGCACGTATGTTTCTTTCCTAAGCGCATGAATTGCAAAGTACTCGGAACTGAAAGTCTCACTACCAGACACCTGCAAACTGTATTAGTGTCACTGACGCCAGGTTATGAGTTTGTCGCGTCTAATAACCACTGTGGGAATGCCGAGCATATTTCCTTCATGGGAGGGCGCGATCCTTTCTTAACGCGGGAGGACTCTGCTCAGTGGCCGACTTTGGTGGTAGGTCCTCGGCGGATGCCAGCCGCCTGGCAACGGTTGAAGTCCGGCGGGAGGCCATCGGGTCCTCGGGAAAACATGCAGTAAACAGAAAAGAAATTATAAAGCCCGAGAGGACCTTGGGTGGTCTCTCAGTACCCAGGGGAAAATGCGCTACTAGCCGATACCGCAACCCAGCGAAGACGAGAATCTCGCTTCTGGTGTGTAAGGTTTCAAGATCTCGAAGTCCTAAAATGTCCCTAACAGCTTGTCCCGGTCTCCCTTACCATGTTACCTAGATTTGCCCGAAAATTCGGCAGGTGGATACCACTTCACATGAAAGTTAATTCCTTCGAAGGTTTATTTTATCACTGGAACCGTTTTTAAATATAAATTACAGGTACAAAATAGACTGACCGAGCGCCCTGTTCCAGGTATTTCATCTCCGAACAATAGTTTTGTGTCTCCGAATAGTTTCTGTAGGTCACAAAATGTTCTGAAGATCAGTTCGTCTTTAAATGAGGCTGTTCGATTGGGACTTTTACAAACAGTACGAGTACATTCGGTGCGTCACTTCTCATGTCCGTGGAAAAAAACAGCAACGACCAGTGTTGCGTGTGACGTGAATCTTCTGCTCTCTTTCCCATCACTGGGAAAAAGCTGGATAACGCATACCACTCTTATCATTGCGCTATGTATTACACAACTCGATCACCTGAGAATGGTCTGTTCGACGCGCTGCATCGGTTTTCGCTCTGTCAACTGTTTATCAGAGTTCCATGTTGCGATTTCCTTAGCCGTTATTCACAACCCTTGTCATGCGCGGCAATGATCAGAATATTACCATACGTCGTGTCGCTTTCGAAAGTATTTTTATTTACTTGTTTGGCTTATACGGCAAGTTACACGCATTAATGGCGCGTCTCGTAGCACGTTGTAAAAAGCGACGGAAGAGCCAACTGCATTTCAACCCACAACACGACCTTTCCGGCCACTTGCACTTCCTCTGGGTAGCATGATAAAAGTGCATGACTTTCTGATAAGTTCATGCGGCTCCCATTTGGGTCTCGCTAACAAAAGGGAATCCGATAGGTGAGCACCAGTCACCAGTCGTTTCCTGTTGAATTAAAGAGAATGAGTGAATTCCCTTGATCGATGTTAATGGGAGTCAACGAGGCGCATTTTCCGTCGACCCAGTATCATGCCTCGATACCGCCTTCTTCCCGCACTCTAAACAGTCCGTATCGGAAGCTGCTAGTGAAACCCGTCCGTCTTGACCAAGCCTCTTTTAGTGTCTTTTTGTGCGTGAGGTAGCATCATACCATCTCTTCTTTGAGAAACGACGTGATTACCTGCCGCAGATATCTTACTAGGTATTTCATGTATTTTAGAGCTAAAAATGACGCTTAGCATGCAGTCTGAAAGCAATGCGCTGCACACAACACGCTGCGATACCGATGAACCGAAAAGCAGTAGCAGCTGCTCAACATCACTCCGCATGTCGTCGTGCGCCGATCACGCATACCACGACCCGTCACTGCGCGGAACCGTATTCTACGCATGCGCTTTTGTCAAAGGTACTCACATCGTAAATTCGGAACACAAAGTCTCTCTTTTCCTGTCTAGAATACGTTACGTTGCTGTGGACAGGAAGCGAAGAAGTTCTCGATTACGGAGCCATTCGCATGCCGTGCGCAGCAGATTGATTGGCGACAAGACATGACTGCATCTCATTCAGCTTTCTGCGCAACAGTCACCTACGCTTCTATGGCAATGTATGACAGAACCCCCCTGTTTGCGATTGATTTATAATTTATGCGCAATTAGCCAAAAACACAAAAGGCAGATGCTTTTATGGACGAACCTGTATCGTACCATCTACGTTACATCATATCTGATCATCTGTAACTGATCTGTCTTCATTGGTCATCTGAAAAAAGCGCAGGGCTGCTGCTGAAAACAACCGCTTTCGCTTATCGAAAGCGTCGGAAAGCTGATATCGATCAACGGCTTCGAAGGGTAATTAGCATGGTTGAACTAGGCAGACTGATCAGCTGCTCATGAAGCACACTTTCTGGTCTATCTCGCATGACAATGAATGCGAGATATGGCGCGAAAGGTCATCAGCATGACACTCAAATCGCATGTTGCAAGACCAGTGGCATGGTTAAAAATTCTAGCCCTTTGCGCACACATTTTTCTGTATAAACGTCAAGCTCCCAATCTAAAAGTCACAATTACGTAGGTTTTCGATTATTAAATTCCGAGGTCTGGTCTTCATGGCGGGAGCAGACAATGTCTCGGCCGGTATTTCGCAGTACGAGATCACGCACGGGGTCTTGCACATTATAGGGGGGAGAATTTTATTCCCATGACGTGGCGACAGGGTCAAGTTCAGGCGGCGCCATACGTTGAAAGATAGATGTACCGTGGGTACAAGTGGTATAACAACTGTTAATATACAGCGCCCCATTTTGATGTGACGCCCCCAACCACATTCTTTGACCTTCTGATGCGTTCTACTTCCGCTTCGGCGCATTGCGCAAACTTTAGCAACAAATGAAACATCGAATGAACTCAGTCCAGACCGACAACGTGCGTCATGCAGAGCGCAAAGAATTTTTGCAAGTCCATGGAGTCCAACGACGAACATCTCACACGGTCATTCCACAGTTATAGCTGCTCACGCACGAGGTCACCGTTCATCACATTGTTGAGGGCGGACACTTTTTAGACGAGGCGGAACTTGATCGAATTAAACAGAGTGCGTGTCCAGGTTATTTTAGAGTTCAGATGACTGAGGCACTGACACAAAATCTAAAAGGAGAGACGCTAATTAATTTGCACCGAAAGTAGTGGCATCCCGGATTTTTCGCCAAATTATTGATTTTTTCTTGATTGCCCAGAATGCGTGTGCGCGCGCCGCTAAGCCGAAACCTATACGGCGCTTTTCGGAGCACCCGCTAAGCCGAAACTTATACGGCGCTTTTCCGGAGCTCCGCTAAGCCGAAACCTATACGCTGCTTTTTGGAGCGTCTGCTCCGCTAAGCCTAAGGCTATGCGGCGCTTTTTGCAGTGCGCACTAAGCATGTGAGTGTTGTGTGTGGCGGGCTAAGGGAGGCCGATGCCGGACTTCTCCTTCTTAGCTCCGCCACGCTAGTGTCATTCTAGACAGACGATAGAAAGCTCCCGACCTACTCCGGCGGGTGCACAAGTGACAATGAATGCTTATCAGTGTCATTTCCGAATGATGATGCGGAGGGGCGCTCCATGACCTAGATAATTTTGGAGCGTCCTTGTGCAAACAATGATGAAGGAGCGCACCGCCTTGGAGTCTGCGAAGAAGTCGGTAATGCACTTCTTGCACATGCTGTAGGGCAGATGGTAGTGCATCCTCGAGAGATGGTAGGAGAACTTCGCCGAGAAGATGTCGTCGGTGGTTTCCACGTCTTCATCTTCCTTGTATGCTCGTTTACGGGAGCTCGCATCAGACACAACCGATTGGTATCCTGCCATCGTCCTTGACTGATTGCTTTTTTTGACACGGAGCACACTTCAGTGAGATAAGCAAAAATGGAGCGCCCGTAGGGGCACTCCAAAAATGGAGCACACCAAGAGGTACTCCAATTGTATCGTCGCCTGGGGTGTCGTGAGAGGCACGTGACGAGTCCATGCCGTGTGGCGCTCCAAAAATGAGTGCTGCCCGAGCGACGCGCTGCTGTGAGCAAATAGCTATCCGTGGGCGCATGGGCCGCACAAATAATTGTCCGGCAACACTACGAATAGTGGACCGGACTGCGAGCTGTGGCCAGGACTGCGAATGGTAGTCGGACTGCGAGCTGTGAGCCGGAAATACATATGCGTGTGACGGATACTTGTACGTATGCGTATTCAAGACTGTGAGCTGTGGCCCGGACTGCGAATGGTAGTCGGACTGCGAGCTGTGGGCCGGGCTGCGAATGGTAGTCGGACTGCGAGCTGTGGTCCGAGCTGCTAGTGGTGTATTTAGCATAGCACAGTAGCCGTGCATACGTACAAATGTATGGCGGCGATTGAAATGGCTGTGACTTGCGACGGACTGCTGCTGGTGGACACCGTCAAGACTGCAGAAAGAGCTTGGGTGCGCGAGTGAGCCGCTAGTATCTTTATCAATATTTTCCTAGAAATCGTATTGGTGGTGATCGAGGGTGACGACGCGTCTTGTGGCGAGCGCTGTGCCGCTGGCGTCCCTTTCCTCTCTGCAAATGTCGATGGCCTTCGTCAATATATTTCAGCATGCCAGTGCCAATGTCATTGCGCTTAGTCAAATTCCGCGCCCCTTCAGCAATTTCGTCGAGAGCAGTCTTCTTCACGGAGCGGCCTTGTGACACACCGCTGAGAATTCTTGAGCCAACAGCAAGTCCTTCTCGGCCAATCTCCCTTGCTGCGGCTGTCACCATGGGTGTCAGAAAGCGCACCATGCTTGCGAATATCGATCCAATTCCTGCTCCTCGCTGGTAGTGGGAGCCGACAAAGTAGGGACCGCTGCCACCACCATTTTGCGCGCACATTTGTGCAAAATAGTCTGTCCAGTCAATATCGTCGGGTTGAAGGGCACATGTGGCATTTTATGAAGTACTGCAGAAATGCATTTCCGAGTTATTTGGGACCAACCGCACGATAAAATGTATTTGAATATACTGATTCCGAAGTCCTAGTTGCTTGAAAGACAATTCTTTTCATGACGCTGGAGCGTCCACGACGAGGCGTACTTGCGTCCACACCGTCGGCACTTGTGCGGCAATTCTTCGTACGCTACAAGCGTATTCATATGATTACTGAGCTTTGACATGCGCGGGAATGCCTTGTTGCAATGCTTGCACTTAACGCCGAATCCTTCGCCGCCTGACTGATCCGGCATATTGAGTGCCTCGCTGCCTGGCCATTTTTTTAGCTCTGGCTTGGCTTGAGCCTTGTCTGGCGATTCTGATTCCTTGTCGTCTTCCCTGCTTTCTACATAATCTTCCATATCGCTGCTGCTCTCGCGGTCCTCTTCGCTATCGTCATTATCGGATTCCTGAGTGGTCATGGGCACGTCTTGAGATGATTTTTCCGATGTGGCTAGCACTGTCATCGTCAGCTGCCGGAGATGGACTGTCTTCTTCCCTGGTTGGCCGGCTCGTGTTTGCAGGATCCGTAGAATCCCCACTCTCCGAGTCCGTGTCTACGGTAGATGAGTGACCTGCGTCGTCCTTTAGCGCTAGCTTTGGCTCTAGATCGCCGCGAAGCAGCGGGTAAAGCCAAATTCGCACGAATTTTCGCGTGGCGCTTTGGCAAAGCACATACTTAAAGTCGTCACTGCTATCCGAATGAAGGAGGGCTACGATCATGTCGTGTGCCCCATGTGGTACTTTTAACGCAGAAATGTAATATTCATACGTAGTCAGTCTTTATTCGTCATTGACAGACAACGGTCGCATAAGAATTTTCTTCGTAATATTATACCTTCATGGCTAATAGAATGGTCCTTATACCGCAAGAGGTATACGATAGTCTATCAAGCCCCGACAGATTTAAAGATCCACTAGAAAAAAGGATCGACGCAACGGATGATAAGATGTAAAAAATACTTCATGACAAGAAGAAGAGTGCGTCTGAAAAATACATTGCGTACGACCAGCAGATAAAGCAAAGGCGCTCACTGATGAAGCTGCGTGAAGAGCGGGAGCTAAATCCTTTGGAGTCGCTACTCACGAAACTTGTAGATGGGATTCAAAGACTGCCTGCCAGAGCGAATTCAAGCAATACTGCCGCGACCTCATATCGACCACCGTCCTACTCACCTGTAACTGAAGAAGAGCGGCCACCGGTAATACCGCAGAGAAAAATCCTTAAGGCAAAACGTCCAGCGAAGAGACAGGCATCCGACCCATTGCAATACGCGCCGATGCGACCACCGCCTTGCGCGCCTCCTCTTCCTACTGACCTTTTAAAGAGAAAGGATCCACCGATTAAGGTTGGTAATCGCAAGATTAAAGTGGTGCAAAAGGAATCAGGCCGCGAAGCCCGACATCACAACTATCGAGAAATCCTCAAGTATCGATTATCTGCTATGGACATGATTTCGAAGTACGAGGCCGACAAGCATGCGTCCGTCCATCGACGTAACCCTCGCGCAACCAAGCTCTATCTGCAGTCTTGACTGTGTCCACCAGCAGCAGTCCGTCGCAGGTCACAGCCAATTCAATCGCCGCCATACATTTGTACGTATGCATGCGCGGCTACTGTGCTATGCTAAATCCACCACTGGCAGCCCGGGCCACAGCTCGCAGCCCGTCCCATCCGACTACTATTCGCAGTCCGGGCCACAGCTTGCAGTCCTGAATACGCATACGTACAAGTATCCGTCACACGCATATGCATTTCCGGCCCACAGCTCACAGTCCGACTACCATTCGCAGTCCTGGCCACAGCTCGCAGTCCGGCCCACTATTCGCAGTCTTGCCGGACAATAATTTGTGCGGCCCATGCGCCCACGGATAGCTATTTGCTCACAGCAGCTCGTTGCTCGGGCAGCACTCATTTTTGGAGCGCCACACGCCATGGACTCGTCACGTACCTCTCACGACGCCCCAGCCGGCTAGAAAAATACTGTGTCCATTTATCTTGCGCAATAAGTGCCAATAAATACATAATTGTAGAGCGCCCTTTATTTTCGGAGTGCGCTCCAAATTATCTAGGTCATAGGTCACTCTCGCCAATACCGCAGGCGAAAGTACTGATAAGGGTTTAGTGTGATGTGTGCACCGACCGGACGCGGTCGTGTATCTAGTTTCCTCTCCAGAATTAGCCGGGGCAAATTCAGAGTGCGGGCAGAGGGCTCCAAAAATATGCGCACACACCGAAAAGAGAATTTGGAGTGCTCTCAAAGTCGGAGCGCTCCTTTATTGCGCAAAAAATCACTGATAAGATAATGGAGCGCGCTCCTTCATCATTGTTTGCACAAGGGCGCTCCAAAATTATCTAGGTCATGGAGCGCCCCTCCGCATCATCCTTCGGAAAATGCACAGATAAGCATTCATTGTCATCAGTGCACCCGCCGGACGCGGTCGGGTGCTGAATATCGTCTGTCTAAAATGAAATAGCGTGGCGGAGCTAAGAAGGAGAAGTCCGGCATCGGCCTCCCTTAGCCCGCCACACACACACACCACCCACATCCTTAGTGCGCACAGCAAAAAGCGCCGCATAGGTTTCGGCTTAGCCTAGACTTAGGATTGGCGGCGCTCCAAAAAGCAGCGCATAGGTTTAGGCTTAGCGACGCTCCAAAAAAAGCAGCGCATAGGCTTAGGCTTAGCGGCGCGCGCACAATCGGCCTCTGGGCAATCAAGAATCAATCGATAATTTTGGCCAAAAAAGTGGAGATGCAACTACTACCGAAGTTGTCCCGATGCTGAGTGCAATGCGTCTTCGGATCCGACTAGTTCGAATTGTGGCGCTTTCGGAAGCTAATGCACTCATGCGTTCAGATGGACCGCCTTGCATTTACTACGCGATGTTAAAAAAGCGATTGACGCCAGAAGCGCTTGATTTTTACTACAGTGGTAAGTCTCTGGAAAAGTTGACAGCGGCTTAGTAGCTTAAACAGGCAGAGACAAGGTCCCCCCGTTTCCTCGTTTCTGCTTACGGTTTTGGCTTTGCGGTATTGGATATAGTAGACGGTTTCGCTCGTTCTAAGCGTGTTTATGAACTTGGTCTTCACGACACGAAGTACGCGAATGGACCGTGTGCTGGGCTCCACCCCTAACTTGCATCCGAACTTTATGCATGCTGCATGCCCGCATGGGTCGTAGACACACTGCAGTTACCTCACGTCGCCCGTCGTCGCACGTCTGGCCGTAATTCGGAACGGGTCCAAGGGAACGTGGAATGTTCCGATATAAACATCAAAGAGCGAAATTCTGCGGCTAGCAATGGTGCCGTAATTCGCGTTATCCGTGCTGCGAAGCGGAATAAACCAAAGGCAAAATTGCACTTTCCGGTCGCGCAGCGGAATTACCGTTGCGGGCGTCACCACGTATAAAGGAGGTAACAATGGCGTCTGGGTCCCTTTCACTCATCCGAGGTAGTATTCAAGTTCATAACGATAGAAAAGTGCGAATGACTACAAACTCCATTTTTGGCCCTTTGTACCATTGTCTCGGCTTAAAAAATCACTTGTTTTGATGACTTTGAATTCACTTGGCTTCATGCCCGCGATCAGATGGATTCTCAAAATGATTCTTAGCGTTCATTTGACGAGCGCGAACAATCTCGAGAACACGTTCCTTTTGTTCATTCGCGCGCCGCGTCGCTAAACGTTGCGAGTGTAAGGCCACTTAAGGCGTCTTAAGTGCGGGCTCGAACCATTGTTACCCTCCTGACTATCTGGCCCTCAGAGACCATCGTAGCGAGAATTCTAACAAGAGTCTGGCGAACGCCAGTGGACCGCCTTTAGGGTCCTGTTAGAATGATGAACGCGCTGAGCGACCGGAATCTCTTGGTCTGTAGGTTGATAGGAAGATTGAGAATAGCCCGATTTCTATTGTTCTCCATTGTTTTTTTTTGGTTTCTGTTGGCGGTGAGTTCGAAAACAACGTGCGAATTTTGAACCCTGTTCCGTATGAAGAAAACGACTTTTATGCGATACGTAAGCCAATTTCCTGCCTACGAAAATAAGTTCCTCCGCTTATCTCGCAAGCAACTATCGTTGTAGGCTTACCGGATGCGGAAATCTTTTTAATTTTTTCTTACAGGCCTTGCATGTTTGACTGACATTGACGAGGCGAATTTTACGGGCAAATCTTTAACGAAAAATCAAGTCGCGTTTACGGGATCATACCGTTCAGGTGCTGCAACTTCGCGCATGTACTGCGCATTGCAGATGTTCCGTAACTAGCGTGAAATCAGTTTAGCTTGTGTGCACCGAAAGCATTCTCCATTGGCCTCCGTTCGAAACGAAGAGCTCTTTGATGCCAAGGATGCAACCTTAGCGCTGTATGATCGTTGAATTAACATACCAACTTACCTGATAGGATTTGCGTGAAGCCCGAAGGCCAAACGACTCCAAGATAAAAGAGAAAAAAGAACTGTTTGAAGCTTTCGACGCAAGTAAGATGTGGGGCAACAGCAGTACTGGCTTGGCTGACAACCTAAGACTTTCATACGGCATATTTTCTGCTTTAACGGTCGTTTTTTTCACGCAGGAATAGGCGATTAAAGTTTACGAATGATTCAAAATATCTCGGAAGTATGATGCTTCCTTTTTCTGCCCAAAAGAATCCGCTTAGATTAGCCACTTCCTCTTTGAGCTCAAGAAAATGTGCCGGAAGAGGTGCAAACGTTACATGGCCTGCAACATTTTACAACTACGGGAGCAACATTATTTCCGGCTTTTGAATATGATAATCCTGCTGTATACGCATGCGCATGAGCTTCAAGGAAGTATGGCCAACTTAGCGATCTTCTGCACGCGTTAAAGGAATGCGATCTGTTTAGAGACGCTTCTCGTACTTTACCTTACAGTCATGACGATTATATTTTCGTCCACCTTTAGTCCCATGCCGAATACCATCACGACCATAAGCATTAACGGCAGTGAATCCATCGACGCGAAAAACCCCTACAACGCCTCACGCAAATGGGAGTTCTTCTCGACGAAGAACGGGATCTCTAGACCTCTTTTTCCGAGTTGGCGGCGTTACTCATCAAGTAAGCATTGGGGTTCGGTCAGAGAGGCCATCGTGTTCTTCAAGACCAATTTCATCTTTAGCCACAGCTGTCAACGGTAGCTCTCATCCGACCGAGACAGAGTTCAAAGGTTCAAGTGGTATGCCGCTAAACAACGGCTACTCGAACGGTCACTCTTCTGATACCGTTGGGCGTACTAATGGATACTCGAACGGACATTCGGCAGTCAACGTCAAGAACTTCTCGCCGAAGAGCGATAAGAGTCTTTCGCCGAAAAGTTCGAGCGGCGTGGAGTCGTCAGCCGACCAGCCCCTCAAAGGATGGGTGGCACTCGTCACGGGTTCTTCGAGAGGCATAGGCAAGGGCATAGCGCTCCAGCTGGGCGAAGCCGGAGCAACCGTCTACGTCACCGGACGACCGCCGCACCGACGCTCTGAGCTGCAGCAGTCCCTGGGCCTACCGATGCTTGAAGAGACGGCTCTTGAGGCAAGTGGCAAGTATGGGTAGACTCAAGATGCCAAAACTTTGGATGCCAAAACTTTGCCCTTTTCAAAATTTTGTTCATCGATGATGTAACATCATCATCATTCATCAGTAACACCTACCTATATTAAAATTCGTCGCATCTGTGATCGACTATGTCCAAATCTTAGCCGGTATTTGCTTAATAAAAAGCGCTCTTGTCGGCCGGTGCTTGGCGGCGAGCCTCCGAAATGTAGTGACCACTTATCTCGCGAGCACTCTAAGAAATCGTTCGGACTGAACGGTTACACAGGGGTGGGCAAATTACGATTCCAGGAGTGATTTCGGCATCACAACCTCATTTTCTTCAGGTCAGCCACCGGGGTGGCATCGGTATCGCCGTCTACTGCGACCACTCGGACCCAGAGCAGGTGAAGGAGCTCTTCCGCCGCATCGATCGCGAACAACGCGGACGCATCGACATTCTCGTAAACAACGCACAGAGCAATGTGGACGAGGTACGCTTGTGTAAACACATTGACTGTAGCCACAGAACCCATTAGCACATCCACACCGATCGGAGATTCTACGAATATCCGGTGGAGTTCTTCGAGGAGACCAATAGCGTAGCGCTTACCAACCACTATATTTGCTCGGTTCTCGCCACTCGGCTGATGATTCCCAGACGGAAGGGACTGATTGTCACGATAAGCTCTGGCGGCGGCATCAACTTCCTGTTCAACACGGTCTACGGCGTGAATAAGGCAGCGGTTAGTATAAAATTCCGAGCAACAAGGTTAATTTTTTTAGTTTAGAAAGATCGAATGGCGGCAGATATGGCGCAGGAACTTAAGGATAAAGGCATCACGTCCGTATGCATCCACGTAGGTCCCGTGAAGACCGAGGCAGTGAAGCTGACGGTGCTCGACCCTGAAAAGCCCGTAAGTGCCTAACGAGCAGGGGACCTACGTGCCAGGGGGAGAATAGCAAAAAAGCAAAGTGCAAGCAAGTTCAACTAACAGATCCTTAAGAGTGATCGCACTGGATAAACAACTCTGTTCGTAGGTGCTGAACGATATCTTCGGCCAAGGCGAGTCCATTGAGTTTACGGGCAAGTGCATCATTGCGTTGGCCACGGACCCGAAACTGATGAAGAGGTCGGGACGAATACTCTCGACTACTGAGATTGCCAAGGACTACGACCTTCATGATCTCGACGGAAGTAAGTGGTAACGCGAATATAATGCAGCAATTTCCTACCTACGTGACGCTGAAGGTAGTAGGGTACGTTTTCCGACTGTGTAATTTTACAAGGAAGCAAACTGCATCGAACCTTTATAGCCTGGGAGTATAGCATATCCCACCAGACAAATTTCTAACAGGGGAAACTATGCTCGAGCGCTATGACCTAAAAAGTATAAGCCCCCCTTTTAGGGGGGAAGCTTCAGAGCAGTTCCTCCTAGTCCTTTTCGCGTTTCGTGTCCTACTGACTAGACACTTTAGGTCAGCCATCGTGTCCGGTATACACGAAATGGAAGGACTTCTACGAAGTTCTCAATGACGTGAGAACGAAGACAGCGCTTTGATACCGATTACCCAACCACTTCGTTTCACTGACTGCTGTTCTGTGTTTCGGATGTGCACTATTCCAACTGATGCTCTCGTGTATGTTAACCGCGACTATATTCGCAGACAAATATGCAACCCAGCACTTGAAGCTTCCAGACGCATTGATATCCACCTCCAGATGTTAAATTCCATTTGTATGTTCGCCGCAGGATGGTAACTCTGGAACGCTTTTGCTTCCATAGGAACTGATGAATATTTGCTTGTATCGAGCGTTTTCACTGGATAAAGCTTACGACGTTTTTACCATGAACTAGCGGCTGGACAGCGGTCCTCGCAGCTGGCGCCGCTAGCGGGGATTATGCACCTAACAGATATGTTGGGTCCTAAACATACACTTATTGGAACTTCTGGTGGCCCATAAGACACAGCGTCACGGTATGCAAGTAACATTTGGAGGCTTTTTAGGACCTCTCCGCCGTAGCGCTGCCGCATTCCTTGCCGCGTAATCGCATGCATCATAGCCCTACCGCATAGCGGTACCGAACGCATCATCAGTTCCAAACTTAGTGTTGTAACCTCTTGTGGCGGGCCGCTAAAGCTGAAACTTCCAGTTTTAACACAACAATACAGTGACTACCCAAAGACACCAAACCGGTATAGTGTGTTTATATCAAGCCGCCAAATTTTGAAAAACCTTGCAAACTTTTGGGCAAAACCTAAGCCGGGATAGAAATTGTCGTTCTTACACCCCATGAGACGCAAGCAAAAGACCCCCACCCAGTGACCGCTATGCAAAAACAGACGTTATTTTCGGATTCTTCATGCACGGAAACCCGCAAGGGGCCACCTAACAGGAATTCTCCCTCCTGCTCGCTACCGGAACTATGCGATAGCGAGCTCGCTATAGCATGCAAAAACAGCTACGACATAGTTTGATCTACGAAACGTTTGGTACACTACACCATTGCTTTAGTCTGTAGCGATAAGTTCATGACACGTACTAGGTGCATGTATGCTTCTGCAGGGGGTAACGCACGACAAATATGCCTGCATCCTTTATGCTTCTGCGTACGGTACCGCTTGGTACGCATGACTGCACGTATGCGTGAAGTATTGCATGTCGTATGAACTTTCCTAAAGGTTTATTATCATGTCCTGCGCAAGGATAGAAGTGTGGCATAGCTATAGGATGCCAGCAGGGAGACCCCCCTTACCCCCAGTGACTCCATGCAAAAGCCGCCATTATTTTTGGATTCTCCATGCAGGAAAGTCCCCTGACAAAAGTCTCGTTCTTACCCGCTATAAGGATGCGTGCATACAGCTCGCTACCGCATGGAAGCAAGACCCAAAATTTGACTATTTGAACGACCATAGCTTTTATCGTAGCCAATCGATCGAACTGTAGCTTTCCGCTATTACTCAACTTTTCAGGGGCTGTCGAATGATACCAAGCATGATGAGGTAGCGTAACCTTTTTCGGACCGGGCATAGAATCAGCGTTGTAGTTTAAAGGGATTGGGCACGTTATATTGTATCTGGGTACTCACTTGCAGTGCAAAGGCAGTTTTTTCAAAGTACTAGTTTTCTCTGCTTTCACTGCTGTACTGAGTCATGATCCTAGGTAAGTGCTTCCGTTTGTGCGCTCTGAACTAGACAGTATCGGACAGATGTGATGCCCAGTTGTTTATCAGCACGCGTCAACGGAACTGCCCGCAATACGTGAAGATGCGCCGTAGCGCTTACAAAGAAACTACAAGCATGCAAGCAAGTGCATGAAATGAGATTAGTTCTGGCAGTCGCAGAACTGCTGGACGGTGCCCCAGCCGGTTATCTCGATGTTCATCACCAGGGTGTAGCTGGTCGTGCCTGCCGGGGCATAGCCGGTGAAGACTGTCGTAATCTGCGTGAGCTTCGACTCAACGCTGCTGAACTCAACGCCCCAGATGATGGTCTCGATGCGCTTCTTGTACGACGCAAAGTTCGCCTTCTCGTTGCGCGTCCAGGTTGCGTAGGCGGTGTTCACCGACGACGTCAGGACAGTGGTGTTGGAGCTGAAGTCGATGGTAATTAGACCGCCACGCTCGGAGCAGCCGGAGCCGGCGCCATCGGTGGTCGTCGCTACGGTGGTCTCGGGCGCCTCCGAGGTCAGGCCGAAGTTCCAGCCGTGCTCGCCGAAGAAGCCCGCGCAGAAGAGGAGGTCGTAGATGCTGCCCCACTCGCCTAGGGTGATGCGCTTGACGTACTTCACGATCTTGATGTCGAGCTTGAAGAACTGGTACAACTGCGCAGAGATGTACTCGAGGCGGAGGTAGACGTTGGTCTCCGAGGCGAAGTACCCCTCCACCTTGACCTTGATCTGCTGGATCTGAGAGCGGACCGAGAGCGAGAAGGACGTGTTCTGGAAGGCCTCCTCCAGCGCCTGGATGAGGACGCACTCGCTCGAGGAGCCACCGATCACGATGCTCACGTTCGTGATGCGCCAGTACTAAATGGGAGGACGTGTGTCGATGAAGGAAGGTATTCGCGGGCAGAAACAGGTTAATAGTATAGACTTACCACAAGAGTGACGTCGATGAACTGCTCCAGGGTGCCGAAGCCGAAGAACTCGATGTCGAGGAAGAAGGACTCCCACTCCGCGTGAAGCTCGAAGAAGGCCTCGAACTTCTCGTAGATGAGCGTGAGCTTCGCCTCGTAGGTAAGCGAGACGTCGATCAGGATGACCTTGAGCTCTTCGATGAGGATCAGCACAGCGGCGTACTTCTCGCTGTCGCCCTCAGTGGCATTGCGCAGACCTTCGAAAAGGTCGCAGTCGTCCTCGCCATCCAGAATGATCAGCGATCCGACATAGTCAGATTGGATCTAAAGGACAAGAATGCCGTGACGAACGTAGAGAACGTTGACATACGTCGATGGCGACGCTGATGAGGTCGACGACGTAGCCCCAGTCGAGGATGAGCTCGTAGCCGATGGCGATCTCGATCTCGTAGTGCAGCTCGAAGAAGGCCTTCAGCTCGTAGGCGATGGCGACGATCTTTTGCTCGTTGGTGAGCGAGAAGTCCGCCAGGATGGTGATCTCGATGTGGCGGATCCACTCGATGAAGATCGTCTAGGAGGTGAATGTGTAATGGCTTGCAGATGTGTGTAGCATGTAGCTAATCCCATATGGATAAGACTAACCTGCTGCTCCACGGTCAGTGTGATGCTGATGTTGTAGAAGAACTCGACGAGCGGGCAGTGTGAGTGGAACTCGCCCGAGCCGGAGCCAGATCCTGGGGCCGGGGTACAGATGCACTCGCCTGGTGGCGGGGTCGGCACACTGGCCGGGGCCGGCGAGCTGGCCTCCTCGCCGGAGTCGTCGGGCTCTTCCACCAGGCCACCACAGTCCTTCTTGCGGGTCTCCGCCTCGCAGGTGTTACCTGAGCCGCTATCGCAGCCATGCGCGGCGATTTGCTGAACTAGCAGCAAGCAGACGGAGAGGAAGAGGAGGGAGGTGTTCATGTTGCTTCCGCTGTCGACTGGGGACCGAAGCAACTGAATGTGATGCTATACGGCTAGTGTCGGCCGCTTTTATACGCCGTTGTTTTCGGTGTGCATTCGAACCGATTCCAGTCGGCTCAAAGCGCTGACGCTCGTTGACATCATTAGTTCAATGTCAGCGCCGTTCAAGCCTCGCTAAGCCGAATTTGCATATCAGTTCGCTCGACGTTTTGCTGCGAAAACAAGAGAGCCAGGCAATGCCACGACGGATTAGTGCATTTTCGGGGTTTTATCACCACTCGGTGCCGGGTTTTAACTCCTACGCTCCACGTAGAATGTCCGACGATAACTCCGGAAGCGTCGGTTGCACCTAATGCCCATTGACGCGATTTTGCTTCTTTGCTTGCATTTCCAATGCGTCATCAAGTTGTTTACTGTTCGGAAGCTGAATGGAATAAGCGAACTCACAATTGTCCCTCGCCAAGACATGAATGCACCAATGTAAGCGTGTACGATTTGCTCACAGCAAATTGGCGGCTTCTAAAGCTGCTTTAGGGCTGGACGGCCCTCGGTGAAAAAAGAACATATTAAGGAGCACCCAGAAATCACTTGCTCTTCATGCGGGTAGGATCACCTGAAGAGCTAATGAGTGAACTTTCATTTTTGTTCGATCGGAATTAATTTTCGCACTGACGTCTCATGTTCGCCTAAGATTTCGTACATGTTCCCTGCGGGGGGGGGGGGCATTGTGCGAGCCCGAAAAACCAATCGCGAACCGGTGTCGGTCACTGAGACCGATTCTCTTTCCAAAAAAAACCGAATACCGATCCAAGTTCCGTTTCTCGCCCAGCACTAGACCACTTCTTTTGCGTTGTGCTTGTGCTTATTTGCACTTAGGTCACTCGACTTTTCTTAGGGTCACGTTACCGGCGGCTCACGAAGGTATTATGAGCGTTGTAGTAGAGCCTTCTTTTTAACTGTAATATTGTTTATCCAGATCCTCGTCCGCCTGATATTCACTTTAATTTATTGCTTTATTCACTTTATTTTTTTCAAATTAAGCACATTCGGAAGTGTATCTTGTTCACTGCGGCTACACCATTTTGCCGACGACGCCGTTCGATGTGGTGGAAACACTTATGTCTGGTTATGCTGCCGTCGATTGTGATGGATGTATGCCGTTTGCCGCGCCAGATTGTGAGAGCGAGTAGGCGGAATTTGCGATGACGTCCGTGGCTTTCTGGCCGATGCTCTTGTTCCCGAAAAGCTGTCTGCGATACTGAGCGACTAGCAACATCGTCGTGATCTAAAGGTTCGTTCATCATCTCATAGTGTTCTGTTCGTTAATCGTACCGGGTTAATTACTGGAATAAATTGTAACATAAGCATAATTAAACACCCAAGATAATTCATAAGCGTAAAAACCGAATCCAACACACTTTATTTTGAGAAAGACAAATGGTAATATTAGCGGCATGGGAATTATTGCCACCAAGGTAAAGGATAACACCTGAAAGGGCCTTTATTGACCAAGGATATGTATATCAGGTATCACGATTATGTTTCGAGGTCTCACCTACTTGACTTACGTCCGCAAACATGAGTCGATTGATATGCGATTGCATATATCGTGCCCGCATCGACATCAGGTGCCTACTCTTGTAGAGTCGCAAGCATAGCGAGTGTGCCGAGGAGGAGAATCGCAAGGATTGCCGTATCTTCGATGAATGCAAAGCCGACCAGCATTAAAAGGTAAACAATCGACTAAAGCTTCAACTGCAAAAGCTATATAAAAATTTAGTCGGACCTTGTCTGCGCCGAAGAAGATCACTTTCTTGGCGTCGGCGTACCACACGGGGTCCATCATGAGGTGACCGAAAGCGGCCTCGTGATCGTCGACGCTCTGCACGGCTAACTACAGGAACATACCGATTTTCACGGACAATATCATCGTGCAGCATGCGCATATCAAAAGTTACCAATATTTCAAGGTGTGCTTAATAAGTTTCAACATTTATGGAATCCAACAGGGTTCCTTACCGGAAAACAAGAAAGTAGTGAAAGACCAACTCATTTGGAAAGACGAGGTACACTGAGGCATAGCTATCGAGAAAGATGCCGATAGCAGCACGCTGGAATTGCTACGTGAAGTGCTTCGGCATGCCGTTGACGATGAAGATGTAGACGCCATCATTCATCTCAAGTTTTTAAATGACAGGACTGGCAAGCCCTACGCTGGTTTTCGCATGCGATTTCGCCCACCATCGACACTATAGTGTAGAAGTAGTCGGAAGGCGACATTGATCAAAAGTACTCTGCTGTAGGGCTCTCCTTCTCGCGAATCAAGAGCACAGCCAGGACGGTGTCGGAGCCGATGAACGTGAGGAAGCATATTCGTTCCGTGTAAAGTCTCAAGGGGCGCAAGTTGGCCAAGTAGACGAATGCGATTAGCAGGGAACTTGAATTTGTCGCGGCCATATACTTGGACTGCTTTAGAGAAGGTTCCGAACGGGCTGCAAGAACTGTATCTCCCCTTCCCGCCTCCGCCCCACTGACCAAAATTTTTATTTAAACTAATATCACGACGCTAATCAAGCAGGCTCCGGCCGTGTTGATCATGCTTAGACAACAGGTAATTTTGTGGCGCCACGCCACTGACTCGTCTCAGCGCAGATGAGGATCGGACATGTAGAACTGATACACCTCCATTCTACGACTGAAGGTGTGAGGTCGAGGCGGTAGAATGGTTGTTCAACACGTCGGCGATCTTGCGGCTAAGACATGTGCTGCTGAACAGCTTTCGTCGATACTGACCGACAAGGAAAATCGTAGTGATCTAAGAGCCGACTCCTTTTAGGATGACAAAACGCGAGGCTTTTAGTCCTCATCCAGAAGAAACTTACAGGATTCACTGCAGGGATCCACTGCAGCATCAGGGTAATGAAGACACCGAAGCCAATCCATTGAACTTTAAGAAAGAGGAATGAGAGAATGAGTGCCATTGGGATGATTGCGACTGACGCTAGCGAAAATACCTGAAACTTGAGCATAATGTTGTCGTTCGCCTCTTTTCTTTTCTTACCTCAGCAAACATAAGCCTGTTGATCTGCGACTGCATGTACCGCGTCTGCATCGACATACGATGCCTGTTCTGCCGAAGAACGGCGAGCGTCGTGAGTGTGCTAAAGAGCATTGTAGCGAAGATGGCCATGTCCTCCACGAATGCGAATCCGACGAACAGTAGGAGGTATACGTTGTTCTAAAGACCCAGATGCATGCAATATCTAGACGCAGGCCCTACCTTATCCGCACCGAAGAAAATCACTTTCCTGCCGTCGTCGTACCTAAACCCTGCAAGCTAGACCACCGTCAGGAAATCAGTAAAGGAAATTTTACTGCTTCAGGAAAAAACAGGACAGGAAAAAGAGCCTCTGCTGGCCCATTCAGGAGAACAGTAAAACTTCCTGATTTCAGGAAAACAGGAATTTTTACTGTTTTTACTGTTTTTCCGAAATTCCGAAAACAGGAATGCAAGAAAGCCAGAAGTAATGATATCGCAAGTCTCTCCGGTTTGTCTGAACCTCTCCGTCATAAACAGATATCGAACCACGAGCGTAACCGTTTCCAAAACAAAGTTGAACCTTCGAGAAACACAGGTCATAAGGACTCTACGCCAAGCTTTGTTCTAAATTTGTGCGGAAACTTGCAAGGATGTGGAAAAAAAGCGGAATATTAAAAAGACTTCGCGAGGGGCTTCCTGACAGTTTACGACTGTAAAACTCAGGAAATTCGAGCTGAAAGCAGGAAAGAAACAGGAACAGTAATTCCTGTTCCTTCCTGAACGGTAAGATTTTCTTGGTTCCTGTCCTGTCTTGATTTTTCCCCGTTTACTGTCCTGTTGTAAAGTCTAGTCGTACCACATGGGGTCCGTCATGAGGTGACCGAACGCGGCCTCGTGGTCGTCAACACTTTGAACCGCCAGATACAGAAACATGCCGATTTTGATGGACAGTAGCACCGTGCACGACGCCAAGAGAAGCAGTTGCCAGTATTTCAGTATGTGTCCGCTGAATAACTCAAAAATTACACTTCTTCGGGATAGACGCTCACTCACCGGACGACGAGAAAGTAGCGAAAGATAAACTCAATCGGAGATACAAGGTACACCGAGGCGCAACTGTACAGGAAGATGCCAACCGCTGCCTTCTGCACTTCTTCCGAAAAGTGCTTCGGGATGCCGTTCACAACGAATATATAGACCCCGTCGTTCATCTCAAGTTCCTAAAAAGCATTGCGATGAAGTAATGAATAGGGAAAAATGGTTGAACTGAAGCGTACAATTTCGACGATCATCGAGACGATGGTGTAGAAGTAGTCGAATGCGACGTTGATAAGAAGGACCCGACTGTACGGCTTCATAACCTCGTTCTTTTCCCGTATCAGCAACACTGCGAGTATGCTGTTGGAGAATATCGAGATGGCGAAGCATACTCGCTCCGTGCGATGGCGTGTGGGCCGAAGGTTGCCAAAGTAGCCGTTGCCGATTACAAGCGAAGTAGAATTCATCGAAGGTTCTAAATGCACTACTTCGTTCTGAGTCATCAAACATGAGTCATGAGTCATGAAATGTAGCCGAACTAGTGTCTTCAACGGAGAGAACCATCAACAGATTCCGCTGCGCAGCTGCGCATTTTGCCACCTGTGGCATGCATGAGAAGACAAGATCTTCAACATCGAGCGCACTGGGCATATTGTTTCACGTGACCAACTCTATGTGACCAACTCTTCCAGTCCAAGAAATTTGTCCCGTAAAGGACTAAAGAAACTTTTTATGCTGAAAAGGTCGACACAAAGCAACAATGTCTTGCGTGAATTGACCCGAGAAAACAGTTGAGGCACCATGTAGTGGACTGTGAACTCAAGACTTACGCAAGTTCTGCGCATAAAGCGTGACGCTGAATGAAAGGCATGCAAAGTTTTTGCCTAAACCATCTATTTTTCGGTTGTGGACTGCGGTCGCAAGCTGTTTCGGCTTGATCTTTAACTCGAAAGTACACAAAATATTTTAACGGAATGACGTTCTGTAAGATAGTCATATTGCCCATGCACATTCCTGTCTGAAGGTTAATCGGATGTATTCGTAGGTACAGTACGTCGGTAGTTAAAAGTTAAAGTTAAAAAGTCTGAAACTGCGTTGAATAGCGCCTGCGCATACCGGGGGTCGTGCTTTGTCCCCAGCGTAACTCTCAGTGCCTTCCAAGTTAACTTAGGTCGGTACATTCCAGAAATATAGTTTAACGCTGGGAAGGCACGAATTCGAGTCATCGCCCGCCCACTGCCTCAAAATGAGTGAATTCATTTGACGTAAGCTTTCACGTTATGGCCCTTTCAAGTACATTTTGCAACTGCCCCGAAACGAGTCACGCCAAGTGCATTCCATTTTTCCCCACCATATTCATCGCTTGCGGCAGGTGCAACAGGTGCCGTGCGGAATTATTCTTCGGTACCCCCCTAAAGCGAAGTATTATTGGGAGGGAGAATTATAGAGGCAGGGGAATATCCCGCGCACGCAGGTATCCGATAAAGTTGAAAAATTGGTTCTAATTTGACCAGTTGACCAATTTTGCACAAGAATACGGTATTATCGTATCAGATACTACCGTGGCGTAGGTGACACCCTTACCTCTTGCGAAGACATATCGGCCACGCTCCGCAAGACGGGGTCATTAACGGGGCGAGATTTAACTGTAAGCCATACCGTGGGTAAACTGGAGGACAAGGCGTGCCTTGGGTAAAAGGGATCGGAAAGACGCTTGAACCCCGTATGGCCGGCCTGCAGAAAGCGGTAACCCTCGCATCGCCACTTGAATAACAAGCGCAATGCCGTACTCCATGGCGTGCTATTCAGTGCGGTTTGACGGGAGGGAAAGGATTTTGTCGCACATTGCAAAGTACTTCATAATTCAAACAAGTTTTGTTGTCAAAAATATGGAATTTCGAATGATTTAGTGGACGCGAAAATGACCAACATTGAATTGACGACGTATCTTAAAGTACTTTAGAGCACCCTGCTTGTGTCAGTCGGTGTAGGTCAGTCCACAAATTTTATGTTAAACACGTCCGCTTCGACCATTACGGGACAGTTCGCTCAAAATATCAGAGATTTAAACGGTTGGGCAGTCAAAACCTATGTTCCCGATAAAGGTCGGCACCCGGACCGTACCGTACTGCCGTACTATCGATATGGCTGTGGAGTACGGGTCAAGGGTCCAGTACGGCAGTATGGTACGGCTTGTGGTTCATTTTGTAACGAGTACGGGCCGTACTGGAGCCGTACCGTACCATATTGCGGCCCGTACCGTACCGTACTGCCGTACTATCGGTACGGCAGTACGGTACGGGTGGGGTTTGCCGATATTTGGTTCCCGAGGCGCACGAATCAGTTGTGAGATACGGTGCGCTTCATTCTTATTTTTATACTGGTACGGTTGCATGGGAGGTACTCTTGAACATAGGGCAATAGTTGTTCAAATCGAGTTGTGGGCGATTAGCGAAAAAAGAACAATATAGTTCACGACGTGTTCCCTTCACTGGAGGATCATCCCCAAAGCGAGCACCGCCATCCGGCATTTAGATATCTTTGTAGCTCTTTAATATGCATAAGCAAAAATGTCGCACTTTGCTAAGCGAGTTGTTTGCTCAGTAGTTGTTGTGTGTTTTTTCGTTTTGTATTAACCCTTTCCAGTGCATTAAGTGGCTTTTCTGTTTACAAACCTTTTACAAACATTTTTAAACCAGTTTATCCCATAAAAGCATACCCGAAACAAAAGACCAATCAGAGCAAATGCTTATTCAAATGAATCACAACGTTGATGTTTAGCAAATGTCTCTTCGTTTTGTACCGGCTTTTTTGTGCTTTTGATGGGCTTTAGACTTTCGAACTTAATTCCGGTCTTGTGAACCTCTAATATCGCAACTAACCAAAAAAGTCTCGTTTCAGTGTTATATGTTCGTGGCGCACGCGCATGACGGAAACTAGCATGGTCTGGCTGACGAGTCCAAGTAGAATTCTAAGAATATGTGAAAAATGTAAAATTGGTCCTCTATCAGCGTAACAACCGTAATATGGGGAGCTGGAGAAAGCAGATTGGAAAGCTAATCGTTTGCAACCCAGTGAACTCGTTTATGAAAAGAACCTGTATAGCCGCAGGAAGAGCCCCTAGGGATGCCGTTTTCCGACAAAGTCGTGTGTGGGAGCGCGTAGAAAGTTTATTTCACGTCGTCGACAAATATCGTTGCACAGTGTGTCGAGTACTTGTCCTTGGACGCTTAACATGAACCAACGTCATCAACGCCGCAATGTGTGGCACAATGTTAAGAAAAAAATAACATATGGTAATTGGTAACTATCTGGCTATCGTCACTCGAAGAAGTCCGAGCACATAGGGTAACGGAAAAATCAACGTTGGTTTAGCGGATGATATGCTTTAAAGTATGTCCAAGATGCGAAATTGGTCTTCCGTCAACGTACTGCACTACACTATGTTGAGCAAAAATGTGCTCAAGAGCATGGGCAGTGGACCCATCCGTTTGCTCGCGGTTCAAGCCTTTGGTAAGGCGTGAAAATATCACCCCCTACCATAGCGATCCAGGCCAAATTTTTGTTTGCAGATAGCTAGCAGTTAGCAGCTAGCTATGATAGCTATCATAGCAGCATAGCTAGCAGCTAGCGGTTGCAGATAGCAGATAGCCGACCTGCTCACAAAATCATGGATGCGGCCCTGCACGTACTTCAAATACAAGGCTGTACCCACATCGTGTTCTATGAAACATGAGAATCAGTCAAGCAGCAAGCCTGAGAAGTGGGACAGCTCTGGGTTGATCGACCTCCTGCCGCTTTCAGACTTGTCTATACCGATTGACAATGCGACGCCAGACGTTTTGCTACACGTGTTCCGACATTCGTGATGAGCAGGCGTTGCTGTCAAGTGCATCCACTGCCCACTTGTGGCGCACCACTTGCAGAATAACTTGCGCTGATACGGACCAACAAGGAAGGTTGTAGTAATCTGAAGTGGTGAATGAGGTTACTAAGAGAGCGTCCAGCCAATATGTCAGCCTGATATGGGGAAGGGGGATGTCAGGACAATACTGATAATTGATGACAAGCGGGCGAGGGTCAGGGTGTTGCTGACGAAACCATAAATCTTTTGAAACGTTTACTCTACTGAATAATAGCGACGACGAGGATCACTTTAACATGGGTCATACCTGGGGAACCCCCTTCCAAAAACGCATCCGAATAACGAATTCCAAAATAAATCGAAACCTAATATCGCATTTCTGATGTTGAAATATTTCCGAATATCAAATTTCAAAATTTTTCTACACCGAATTTTCCATTGCACTTACTGAGCGGCATGTTGTACTAGTTTTCAGCACCTTGGATGAGGCCGGTTTACTGGGGACTGCCCGTAGAGGGAGGCCGCTGTATTTTGCGGCGGCCCCGCGCCATACTCGGGATCGGTCAAAAGGGCTGTGGATTTTTGGGCCGCGGACAAAAGGGCCGGGTGGACAAAAGGGCTGCGGACAAANGTGGCACAATGTTAAGAAAAAACAATATCTGGTAATTGGTAACTATCTGGCTATCTCCACGAAGAAGTCCGAGCACAGAGGGTAACAGAAAAATCAACGTTGGTTTAGCGGATAATATGCTTTAAAGTATGTCCAAGATACGAAATTGGTCTTCCGTCAACGTACTGCACTACACTATGTTGAGCAAAAATGTGCTCAAGAGCATGGGCAGTGACCCACCCGTTTGCTCGCGGTTCAAGCCTTTGGTAAGGCGTGAAAATATCACCCCGTACCATAGCGGTCCAGGCCAAATTTTCGGTTGCAGATAGCTAGCAGTTAGCAGCTAGCTATGATAGCTATCATAGCAGCATAGCTAGCAGCTAGCGGTTGCAGATAGCAGATAGCCGACTTGCTCACAAAATCATGGATGCGGCCCTGCACGTACTCCAAATACAAAGCTGTACCCACATCGTGTTCTATGAAACATGAGAAAATCTGTCAAGCAGCAAGCTGAGAAGTGGGACAGCTCCGTGTTGTTCGACCTCCTGCCGCTTTCAGACTTGACTATATCCCGATTGACAATGCGACGCCAGACGTTTTGCTACACGTGTTCCGACATTCGTGATGAGCAGGCGTTGCTGTCAAGTGCATCCACTGCCCACTTGTGGCGCACCACTTGCAGAATACCTTGCGCTGATACGGACCAACGAGGAAGGTCGTAGTAATCTGAAGTGGTGAAAGAGGTTACTAAGAGAGCGTCCAGCCAATACGTCAGCCTGATATGGGGAAGGGGGGATGTCAGGACAATGCTGGCAATTGCTGACAAGCGGGCGAGGGTCAGGATATTGCTGACGAAGCCATAAATCTTTTGAAACGTTTACTCTACTGAATGATAGCGACGACGAGGATCACTTTAACATGGGTCATACCTGGGGAACCCTCCCCCCCAAAAAACGCATCCGAATAACGAATTCCAAAATAAATCGAACCCTAATATCGCATTTCTGAATGTTGAAATATTTCCGAATATCAAATTTCAAAATTTTTCTGCACCGAATTTTCCATTGCACTTACTGAGCGGCATGTTGTACTAGTTTTCAGCACCTTGGATGAGGCCGGTTTACTGAGGACTGCACGTCGAGGGAGGCCGCTGTATAGTGCGGCGGCCTCGCGCCATACTTCGAAATCTGCTGGTTTTCTTCACTATGAGCCGGGTCAGGTACGAAGAAATTCATGCTACCCGAATGTCGTTACTAGTTTCCGTGGTTGAGATCAAGAGGTTTAACCGCGGTTGATATGCTAGATATTTACCAAGTATAGTTATCGTTCAGGGGGCGTCTTATGTCATACAAAAAGAGGGGGGGGGGCTATCGCTGCTTGGGCTGTATACCAGGGCTGGAGACTTTCAAAAATAAAACCGAATCCGAATCCGAAGCATCCCTCAAAATCAAAACCGAATCCGAATCGAATCCGAATCCGAATCTTCAGAAATTTCAAAACCGAATCCGAATCGAATCCGAAGCACAAACCACCGAATTTCCGAATCCGAATCCGAATCCGAAGCAGCAAGTTTTAATTATGATCAAAACCAAGGTGCAAAACTACAACACATTCACGCCCATAACACACATACACTAGATAAAATTGCCCGCCGCTAGGCGCCGACCGACGAATTTTTCACTATATTTGTCAAATTTTCCGCTAAAATTTCGGTGGTATCGCCTGCGGCGGGCCAGATTTTGCATGTTGCGGGCGCGCCGAATAGATTCGGAAATTCGGCCCAATTTTGGCAAACCGAATCCGAATCCGAATCGAAGCGAAAACCACCGAATTTCCGAATCCGAATCCGAATCCCCAGCCCTGCTGTATGCGCATTACGTAAGTGGATGCAGCGAATTTTGTAGCCTGCTCGTCCGTACTTTTCGCAGTGACGGAAGTAGAGATGTCGCAACTGAAGCATATGCTTTTGTCAACGAATACGAAACGAACGTCACAGTGCTCTCTTGGCTTCTTTTCACCAGCTAGTCTGTTCATTCCGCACCAGCAAGACCTGCTTCAGTCCTCCAAATTCTGAACCGCTAACGAGTACGAATCTCGGGCACGAGGCAAACGGATCCCAGTACTTTAACGAAATGGATGCCATCGAATCAGCGGTTTGTAGTGGGTCACTGACGCTTTCCGACGCGCACGCTTTGCGAAATCGTGTCGTGCCTTAAGTCCCCGTCTTCGACTGCGTCGTTGAGTAACAACAAATGGAATCAGATGCTGAATGCCTTCCACAGTGGGTCCCGGCGTTCGAATGGCCGACATGCGTCCTCAGCCTCTCTGCAAACATGGTGATGGCGTACCTCGTCATTCTGCACACACCTCCCGAATTGAGACCGTACCGACGTGTTTTGCTATTTAACGGTTTCTGTGACCTCGTCTTTACCGTCACCTCAGCGGTCATCCAGTTGGTAAGTCGCATAAGGTTACCGATCCTGCGGCTAAACTGTAAAGACCGGCATCCGTGCCGTATTACGGCCCGTAGCGTCCCGTACTGCCGTACTATCGGTACGGCTGTACGGTACGGGTGGGTCAGTACGGTACGGCAGTACCGTACAGGTGGGGTTTGCCGATCTTTAATAAACTGCTTGAAGCTACGTTAGACGGGCCTTTAGCACATTCACTTTCGCAATGGCTTGTTGTTCTACACTGTTACAACGATGCTTACCACGACAGAAAGCGGGCGATTTACGCAGGTCGCTGGCTATGCTTTTTCGATGTACTTGACGGTGTTTGCGATTTGCGTACCGTTCGTCTACCGCTACTTTGCGGTGTGCTGGTAAGGCGCGTTGTTTAATGCGTTTCCGTTAGGAACAATTTAAGGAACACTAAGCTGAGTAACTTCAAGCTTGCGTTGGTTATTCTGCTGGAAATAGCGGTGTCTTTCGCCGCCGCTTCGAATCTTTACGTGCTGTGGTGGCCGAAAATTGAACAGCTGTATGTGCAGTTAGACTCGTTCGACACATTGTGCTCGAGACAGTTTGTTGTACCCTTCGCTACTCTTGAAGACGTGGTAGCGTAGACTTCCTGGTTTACGTCGATTACATGAAACTTTAGCTCCAATGGCGAACGCTGGCGGTGGTCGGGACGTACTTCGTTCTTGTCGGGCTACACTATCTCGTCATTATCGCGTGTAGCTACAGGATCTGGCTAACCGCGAAGACATCAGCCGCTGCAAGCGGGCGAGTATCGATCCTGACAAACCAATTGAACCGTGTTCTCGCTTTGCAGGTAAGTACCCAAACCACGATCAAGTCGTGCTAGCGATCCGTACGTTTAGGCTCTAACTCCCTTTCTTGTCGCAATAGTTCCGATCTTTACCTGCTTCGCGATGATGCTTCTGAAGGAAGAGAATATGGGACGGCTGTTGGAGTCACTCACTAGTGTCGCTGCGTGCATCCCTGTGATGAATCCGATGTCCACGATTGTATTCGTGAAGGCATACCGCCGGGTTCTCTTGGACTTCATCGGATACAAGAAGGAGCCCGCTTCGGAAGTTACGCCGACACCTGCACTGTTTTCAGAAATTTAAGCAACTTTATGTATGTATGTTCGAAGGTAGCACTAGTACTTGAATGGCGTTTAACAGCTTGGCATACTGCGCGATATGAGTAAGGAATTACATGAGCAGTAACAAACGCCTATTTGACACGGTCTCTTTTCAGCCTTTAGACTTGAGCTCGAGTTTACAATGTAAGAACCATGATCAGACTAAGCGTTGTATTAACTTGCAAGTATGCCTAGGCACATGCAAGCATGGAACATACAGGAACGACAAGGACCCGTTGAGCCTAAGTGGGAATACCAATACCACTATTCTCATTTTTTCTATCAGTACATGTGTCATGCAAGATAGCCGCGAGTAGGTCACGGACGATTTCCGAAAATTCAACTTTCGCAGCTCATGATATCAGACAATGCCGCTACGGTACGGTTTAACGACACTTTGCGCTCAATTTCGGTTGTTAGCGACGGATCCGGTCGTCACAGACACTGCCAAGTTGGTGAAAGATGGGTCCACGGCGCCCTTGCGTCGCAAGAGCTTGCCAAATAGCTTCCGTCGATATGGACCGACCAGGAAAATCGTTGTGATCTGAACCGTTCAGAGTAAACACGAAGGAACATAGACAAGTAGCAAAGCTCTGATCCTCCTATGTATCTTTTATAAGGATCTTACCGGATTCACGGCAGGGATCCACTGCATCATCACCGATATGAGCACGCCATATCCGACAAAAGTAACCTTGAGGAAGAGAAAGGAAAGAATAAACGCCATCGGAATCACGGCTACCGACGCAAGGGACAGCACCTAAGAACATTCATCTTTGAACCTGCTCGAAACGCGGCAAAACTGCGAATGCTCACTAGTAAGGTTAAGACATTACTTACCTCCGCAAACATGAGACGGTTCAGTTGCGACTGCATGTACCTCACTTTCGCCGTCATAATGTGCCGTTGTTGCCTCAGCGTAGCCAGCGTGGTAAGCGTTGAGAAGATTAAAATTACGGCTATCGCAGTGTCTTGGATGGATGCACAGACGACGAACAGAATGAGGAAAGGGTTGCTCTGCAAGTGCGAACGTAAGTATCAAAACGACGCGGCACGTAAAACCTTATCTGCGCCAAAGAACAGCGCTGTCTGCCCCTTTTCGTCCTTCCACACCGGGTGAGACATGAGCTGACCAAAGGTCTCGTTGTGGTCGGGCACGCTAACGACAGCCAGATAGAGGAACATGGAGTCGACGAATCCCATCAGAGCGACGACTCCGGCCATTGCGAGCAGCTGCCAGGGAAGCAGGATGACATCTCTGGAGAAGGATATTACATTCACAACTGCTATTTGCAGACGACACCTGACTACTAGAAAGTAGCGGAATATAAACTCGATCGGGGCGACCATGATTGCGGAGGCCGCGGCCCCGTTCCAAACCCAAACGGTCAAACGTTGAATCGCTGGCGACATGTCTTTTGGGAAGCCGTTAACGACGAAAATGTAGACGCCTTCATTCATTTCGAGTTCCTACAGGGGTAAATAAAAGGAACAACGTGATGGTTACGCTTAAGCGGCTTACCAACTCGATGACCATCGAGACGATGGTGTAGAAGTAGTCGAAGGCGACGTTGATCAGCAGCACGCGGCTGTATGGCTTCATAGTTTCGTTCCTTTCTCGGATTAGCAATACCGCCAGCACGGTATTCGATACTAACGAGGCGACGAAGCACACCTTCTCACTGTAGTGCCGAACGGGACGAATGTTGCCGAAGTAGCCTGAGCCGATGACGACGCCGCTGGCGTTCTGCGTCGAACAATCCATCCAGTGGTTTCGTTCAGTAAATGAGCTCAAAAGAGGCAGCAGATAAACTATTTCCCTGCCTTTGACAAAGATTATCGCGTTGTGTAAGTTGCTGACGACTGTGGGACGCCTACGTTGTCTTACAGACAGCGAGCATGACACGGAAGGGATACGCTGCCTCTTTTATAGCAAGCACTTGAATGAACCTAGTCACAATTAAGAATGTCTAGGCAACCAATAAAAATCACATAATGGGCTATCACGCAAACCCAGAGTGAACTCTGCTGTAACGGAAGCAGTCAGTATGCTCTTTGCGGAATTGCTCGGTAGGTGGCATTGTCTGATGCCGTGCGCAGAGATATAACTTCCGTTATTTTAACAAGAAGCGTTTAGCATTAACTGTGACCGCATTATTCGAACTGCCTACTTTTGAAAGCAGTTTGACGCAGGCCATGTTCCTGCAAGCGAGCAAATCTTCGACGCCAGATCCGCTGTTCACTTGTTTATTACAAGCATTTGCACAAATCAAGATTGAAGAACTGTAGAGCAGGTTCTACCTCTGAAGGAAATGCAATTCTTGAGAACATAGCAGAGATTCCACGCTATTTGTTAGCTACGCATTGCCGCCATCGTTTTATGGACGATGTGGCTACCTCTTGCCCAATACACCTTTTCTCACGCAAACAGGTGGAGAAAAAGCTCATGCAAGCGCGCGCAATGGCAATGGCTGAGTATATGCAAATTTACACATGTCATAACCATTGTTCAACATCATTTCTTCACTTCCAGTATACCAACACTGGCAGGCCATCGGTACCGTGTTTTCCCCTTTCTTTGCCTCACGACACAGGTTGTTCTAGGCTTCCCTGCTTCCCCTTTAGGTATGGCTTCGGCCGCTTTATCGACGTCCGCAGCATCTGGTCCCGTCTCCTTCCTGAGCGGCCAGTTCTACACGCTGCAAAAGCGTCCCCACTTGCGCCTGCAGATAAAGGTATGCCGACGCAACTTTTCTGTTTTCAGAGTCCTGCAAGCTGGTTGCCTTCCGGAGTACTTTCCACGATGAACTAGTCGAGCAAGCGCTGGAACGGAAGGAAGATTTTGAGATGAAAGCGGCGATTATAGCAGAGTAAGTGCTACATCGTGGCTAACAGTTGGCATTCTTGCTTCTCTATATTGTCGTTTAGCCGACTCCGAAAGCTCGTCGACGAAGGCACCAAGAAGAACAGCGAGACCATCAACACGCCAGAAGAACCGCTGCTGCCGCATTCTGAGACTCCGCGGCGAGCCGGCCACCGATCGTCGCCAGCAATGTCAAAGGAAGCAAAGAAGGAAACCGCCGAATCCAGCCGACACAACTAGAGCGACAAACGAATGCCGATCAAGGAATCACCGCCACATTTCTTGAGCTCATTATTTTTGTGCTGATGGTATTATTCCAGCAAAATAAACGGTGTTTTTTGGATAGCCTTGACGTCACAGAGAAAAGCCTTGTTTATACAACCCCTTTGCTAATGTTTAATAATAAAAGAGTTCGGAAGAGAATGGGAATCAAAAAGAAAGCTGGATTGATTTCTGTTGGGGGGGGGTTCAAAAGGCTTACTTTGCGCACCGGAAGCTGTGGTTCTTCTCTTTAAGTGAATTCCTCGGTGGGTGGCATTGCCCCATGTCATTCTTAAATGTATGGCTTCCGCTAAGTGAGAACGCCGTGCTTAGCGAGAATTATGACCAGTTATTACTTGAATTGGCGGTTTTCGGACACTATTTGACCCTGTTAAGTCTCCGCCCTTGCAAACGGACAAATATCTGACACTGAACCCCCCTGCGATCTGCGAAGGAGAATGTATAGCAATAAACGAATGCAATCAAGAAAAAAGGTGCAGTACTTACTTTCTCAGCAGTTAGCATGTCTCTGAGAAAGCATATTTTCGCACAGAAAAACTTGGATATTAAGAACTTGGTAACAACTCAGCTGCCATCCTTGACGACTGCCATGTTCGTCACTGAATTCGACGCACTTCCCGAATCGTTTGAGGTACGTTTGCTTCTCCACAAGACCCCGAAGAGCTTCCGACGGTAGGGCCCGACCAGGAGAAAAGTCGTGATCTAAACCTTTTACAAGTTTTGTGGCAACTGTGGAACAGTGGAGTTTACAACACCTTCTTCAGACTGCATTTTGCTATATCTTTCTAGGCGTTACCGGGTTAACTGCTGGTATCCACTGGAACATGATCGTCAGTAGCAGACCAAAGCCAACGAAAGTGACTTTGAGGATAAGAAAGAACAGAACTAAAGCCATCGGAATAATGGCTACGGAAGCCAGCGAGAGGACCTAAGCATAATTTAGTGGTTGGGCGTAATGTTCTGCCATAAACGGCATGTAGTTCCAGCAACGACTTGCGTACCTCCGCAAACATGAGGCGATTGAGCTGCGATTGCATATACCTCACTTTCTTTGACATAAAGCGACGATTCTCACTCAAGGTCGCCAATGTCGCACGAGTGGTAAAGAGTAAAATAGCGGCAACTAACAGGTCTTGAATGGTAGCGCAGACGAAGAAAGTTATCATGTAAATATTGCCCTAAAAGAATTTGGTTTTGCCTGCTTTCGATAATGACCCATACGCCGGCTGGCGCACATTTTCGGGACCAGGTTTCTCGGAGTGGATTTTTCCCGATCGCTTTTTTTCCTTTTTTGTTGTCTGGATCATGAGAGTGTCGGTGGACAAACCATTTCCGCGCCGAAGAAAGGTGCCACTTGGCGGTCTTCCTTCCGCCACATTGAATGGCACATGAGCCTGCCGTAAGTTGCATTGTTCTCGCTCACGACGGCCAAGTACAGCAGTGTAGGGCCTAGGAGCGCCATCAGAGCCACGAAGCCCGCCATCGCAAGAAGCTGCCAACTTCGCAGAGCGTAGTCTCTGAAGACACTCAAGCACGTTTTGCAAAAGGCATTTAGCTACCTGACTACAAGAAAATAGCGAAATACGAACTCAATGGGAGCAACCATAATAGAACATGCGGTGCCAAACATAAAAAGCCATATTGCGATGAGCTGCAAACTCGGAGAAAAGTTCTTCGGAATACCGTTGATGACGAAGATGTAGACACCTTCGTTCATTTCAAGTTCCTACAAACATTTGCAAACTTTGGCACGTGCACGTAGTTAGGTAGTCCGAATGACTTTTTGAAAGGTTAGTTTGGCTTTCCCACCCTGGTCGTTAGCTGTTTCCGAAGAAAAACGATACGTCTCAGCGATGCACTCGCCAAAAACACCTTTTGTTCATGTTTTGGAGGTTGAAGGTTCGTAACAAATTTTTGTTACATTAGAGCCGAGAGGGTAATTATGTTGAAATGTTGGTCCTTTCAAACGGAAAAATTTTGTGGTGGGCTGGGGCTTTGGCTACGGACTTGTTCTATCCGACTTACCAGTTCAACTAACATAGAAACAACAGTGTAGAAGTAGTCGAAAGCGACGTTGATTAGTAATACGCGGCTATA